>QGOB01000553.1:0-37233 GCA_003313055.1 Termitomyces sp. MG145 | reverse complement strand
AGGGGCTGCAGTGGGTTGGGGGCATTGGGGGTGGATGGTATTGGGGTTTTCTTGGACTGGGGCTAGGTAGGGATGATAGGGTCCTGGAGCAAAGAACGCAGCACTGGCGGGGCCCCAAGCACTGGGCAGGATTTCAGGCAGCCTGCTAGGCAAGGTCTGGGGGTACGACCCTGGGTGGGTTGTTCCAGGGTTGTAGTGCTAGTCTGGAGGTAGACCCTGACTGATTGAGGGTCCATATGACATGGTGTTTGTGTCGGGGGCCCAGTGGCGCAGGGGTAAGGCAGGGTTATGTTTGATAGAGAGTGTGGGGTAGGGAGTGTGGGAGGAGTTAATAGCATATGGGCCCTTAGGAGATGGGTTGGCCATAGTAGTCGTACCCAGCGGGGGTGTAGCTGTAGGTGTATGTAGCCATTGAGTACAGGGTAAGGTACAGTCTTGATATTATGTCAGGTCCCACTAATGACAGGGGCTCAGCTACACTGGCAAGTCCCCACTAGGCAAGCTTGGAAGGCCAAGTACAGGTCTGGGGCTTCTCAGAAGCTCCAGTACAGCTATGAGTGGCCCGGGGTGAAGTCTGGATGCTCCGGGGTATAGGTAGTAACACACACAAGGCCAAAAGTGCTTTGGGGTGAGGAGCACAAGTTCAGGAGATTGGGGGTTCTTAGTGGAGGGGTAAATGGGAAATGGGAGGGTTGTATTGATTGAGGAGCAGAAGTAGGTTTGGAAGTTGATAGGGATAGGTACAGAACAGATAGGAGATAGATTGATCAGGAAACCACAAGATGATAGGAGATATGGAACAGGAAGTAGAGATAGAGAGGAAAGGATACAAGACAGGAAATAGAAAAATGGAGGAGAGATATGGAACAGAGATATGAGTCATGGAATAGAAGTACAAGGCACAGAGACAAGATACAAGAGACGAGACAAGAGAGAGAGATGGAGACACAAAACTAGATTGAAACAGAGACAGAGACTACAGAGAACTATGGTGAATATTAAGACTACCCAACTTGTATGCTATCCTATGGTTTATATATTACCCTTCTGCCAAGTCCTGGGGCAGGGTTCAAGCATCTGATTATCCTCTGGCTAAGTCCTGGGACGGGCTTTCAGCCCCGGGGTTGTGGCAGTTGTCAGGGCATGCTGGCGTGAGTCATGGCTGCTTTGCATAGGGTGGGTTGGCAGTCGTAGTGCATGGTAGTGATGCCCATCAACACTACAGAAGCAGATGGCTTGGTGATGTGCTGACGGTTCACATGAGAAATCTTACATGATGGCTGGGGTGCTGGGAATTTGGATGTATCTGGTGACAGGAAAGCCTCAGGATGACATGTCAGCCAAAATGCTGGGGTTTGGTGATGTCCAGGGGTTTGTCCGGAGATGGCCGTGGATGTTGCCAATGCAGTGTCATGGGGTCGTTAGTGGCCCTGGAGGTGTGTGGGAGGTGCAGGGGAGGTGTGTGCCAGGGTCAGAGCAGCATATGAGGGGCTGGAGTTAGTGAGGTTATGACACAGTGCCAATGCTGTTGCTATCTTTACTTGATCTCTTAAAACCTCTGCTTGTGCAAAGTACTGATTGCAGGCACGCAAGAAATAGGCTGCCTTGTCCTTAGAACCTTTAAACTCATCTGGGAGAGGGATGGTCCTTGGGTTTACTGCCACATTGATATTAGGCTGAGGTTGATTGGCCATGACAGCAATGTTATTTGTAGTAGCATCCACAGACTGTGCAGTGGCTATGGCAAGTTGATTTACTGATTGGGTGGTAACGTTGAGGTTTGCAGCAGTGGCACCCCAAGTGGGGATAAGGTTATTGATAGCATTGAGGATGGAAGTGATTCCAATTTGAAGAATACTAACCACATCTTCTGGTGCCGTGGTAGTCATAGGATCAGAGTTGGACAACATAAGTATGGAATGGAATTTGCTGTTATATGCATGCAAGTGAGAGCTCTATTCAACTGGCCAGTTGAATGCCTTTGGACACTGCATGCAAAAAGCTAATAGAAATCTTCTTTGGCCACAAGTGATGCATGTTCATGCTGATTAACCAGAGAGCAGTTGCTAAATACCCAGGCTCAACAAAGTGACTACCACCTATTGCACTGGTGTAGGGAAGGCTGGCCCACTAAAGGACACAGACCCAACCATTCAACTCTGAAGAGTGCCTCAGAGCGACCCTTTTGTATGTACTAACTAAGGTTCCTCACTACGTACGTCTAACTACAGTTAGTGACATACAGGCAGAACAGATAATGCAAAAAATATACTTTAACAGGTTCAGTTATGTGGTTGGTGTTGAGGATGAGTAAAATGGAGGGTAAAGTGTTGAGTAAAGTGTCAAGTTTGACAGGATAAGCAGCAAGGATGATGCTTGCTATGATGAGCAAAGACCTGGCTAAGTAGGGAACTATGAGATAATGTCAGCATCTGACTCAAATATCTCAATCAAACAAATATGAAACTGACAATCTCAAAGTTGAGTCTTCTATCGAATACATCAGGCCTTATATACGTAGGACAAAGAATCATATGCTAAGTTTAAGGAGACTATGATGTGATGCGTGAGACAGTAAGGGGAGAAGAATAGGGTAAGTGAGTTGATAACAGGGATGGAGGTGATGAAGGGATGGAATGCCGGATGGAAGGCAGATGAAAAGATATGATCCGTCCCAGATAAGTCTGGAGCAAGACCAACCGATTCATGATACTACGCAACCTGCTGGAAGAGTACCTGGGGTTTAGAGGAACATGAGATCACAAAGGGCCTTGAAATCTCCATGAGAAAATGACATTACGTACATTGTGTGGGACTACCAGCCCTCAGAAGGGTCCTATGTTGGCTTCATGGCAGATGAGCGTGCAGAGGAGGAGAGGAATGGTACCACTGGAGTTGACGCAGCATAGACATTATGCAGGTGGAATTGCAAATGAAATATATGTATTGATGGTTCAATTACAGCTGGAGTTAATGAATCAAAAGGTGATTCAGTTATATGTAATTATTTGAGATCATAAATAAAGGTACACACCTGGAGTTAACAAATCAAAAGGTGATTCAAACTCCAGGATATGTGAGGTACTATATACTCCTATCTTAACAAGTGAGACATAAGTAAGTAATATATGTTTTATGATGATGAAATGAGTTTCAGTTATAATAAGAAAACGTATGTAGGCAATGATAACTTCTATGACTGTGAGATGAAATAAGTTTTGATTTGATGACAATGATGAGGTCAAAGGTCGATTTCCTCGACACTCCCACTCAACACTGACCTAAATATCCACAACACCAAGTATTATGGATCATGAGGTAAAGCTTGTCAAAAGGTCTAGGGCAAGAAAAGCTGACCATAATGGAAATGGGAGTGACTGCAAGTGGCAGGAGAGCTGACTAACAATGAGAAAGGCTGACTATGATGAAAGGATGTGACAAAATGACATAGTTTATTTGACAACAAGTGATGCAAAACAAACTGCAATTATGTAACCAATACTATGCACCTCTTGCTGTACCCCAACTTCCAACACCCACACTCAGAGATGAGGTGCAGAGCAACTGAAAAAGAAGGATTAGCAAAAAGAATGAGAGATCCTCACAGAGACTGGTTTCTCAATGTCATGAGTGGAGTTGTACAGACACTTCTTGAGCTCAAAGTGCTTTGCACAAGAATCCTTCTGGAATTCACCCTTGAGACTGGTCCAGAGGGCATTGGCAGTTTGAGAGGGAGCAACATTCTTGAAATGGGCATGGATGATGTTGGTGGAGGATATGGTCTTAAAGAGGGCAGCTCAAGCACCTTGTGCCAGGCAGCAGCACCAATAGGATTGCTAGGCGAAGATGTCTCACCCTTGATGTGTGCTAAGATGTCATGCCCAATGAATGTCATTTCCAGCTCTGTGACCCAAGCATCATAGTTTGATCCATCAAACTTGTTGTCTGAATTGAATGTGTGAAGCATTTTGTAATGAGAAGGTGCCATGATTAGAAGCAGTGAAATTTTTAATGGAGGAATAAAACAAGTTTTGAATTTGTATGTGGGTGGGGCCCATAACCTGTCAAAAGGCTAGAGCAAGAAAAGCTGACTGTGAAGAAAATAGGAGTGACCATGAGTGGCAGGAGAGCTGACCGACAATGAGAAAGGCTGACCATGATGAAAGGACATGACAAAACAACATAGTTTATTTGGTAACAAGTGATGCAAAACAAACTGCAATTACATAACAAATGTTATGCACCTCTTGCTGTACCCCAACTTCTAACAAAGCTTTCATAAGGATGTCTGCTATCATGTCTCTAGTGGACACATATTCCAGTTTGATGCTACCTTGGTTAATTTGATCATGTATGAAGTATAATGCATATTGATATGCTTAGCATGAGAATGTGATATGGGATTGTTGGATAGTGCAATACTTCCAGCACTGTCAGAGTGAATAATTGTAACGATTGTTTCTTCAAAGACCATGTAACAGTGCTTCCATCAATGTCAAAACTCCATCCAGTAGTTGATTTTCTATCACCAGTTGTCACCTGCCCAATTAGCATTACTCCATCTGACTAGTCTGGTTTTGTCATCAAGATTCCCACCAAGTCTGAGAGAATATTCCTTAGTTCCTTTTAAATAACAAAGGATATGCTTGCAAGCTACAAGATGTGCAATCAAAGGATTTGCTGAAAATTGAGCAGTAAGACTGACAGAAAACTGGATGTCTGGTCTTGTTTGTGTTGCATAAAGTAAAGATCCAACTACAGTACATTCCCTGCTTCAATAACCTCCAAAACCTCCTTATTGTCCATAACCTTCAGTTTGGCCTCTATGGCTGGTGTTCACAATTCTAGTTGTTTCATGGCTTCCCAGTAGCTTCTCAGAACCTGAAAATCTGCTGCATCTGACTTTGAAGCAAGAAAAGCAAAAGTGGTGGTGAGCAGTGCCTTTGGTGCCTCACCATTGTCTGCCCAATCCTCCCCTGCTTCATGTGCAGCTGCCTTGAGATCTAGGGATTCTTGAGACTCCAGAATAGCCCAGGTCAGTTGCATCACTCAAGAAGATTGCCATAAGGCAGGCTCAGCCACCATTCTGACCAAAGGTGTAGTGCTGATAGTTGCAGTCTGTTCAGGGTGCAGGAAGCCATCAGTGGGCCAGATTCAGGGTGCTATCTGTTGTCAAGAATATGGAATAGTGGGTGTCATCTTGTCTGAGGGCACAGGGGAATTCAAGACCAGATCATCATCCTCAGGAATCTCCAATGTTCAGTGACCTACACCTTCCTCAAAGATAATGTCTTGGCTGGTAACAATGACACAGGTGTTTTTGTCATAAAGTTGATAACTGTGGCTCAAGTACCCCACCATGACATATTTAATTGATTGAAAGTCAAGTTTTGATTTGATGAGCTCCTCAGGGACTCTGGCATACCCAATACATCTAAATGGATGTAAATGTCCCATGTCCTGTTTTCTTCCCATCCACTTCTCCTTGGGTACACTATCAGGGTGACAAGACAATGGCAATAAGTTTCAAGTGTAGATAACAATAGATGCAGCCTCCACCCACAAACTCTTAGGTAACCCACTCTTGGCTAACAAGCATTGGACACCATTGAAGACTGTGAAAATTGAGCATTTGATGACTCCATTCTAAGAGTGGGCATAAGGAACAACTGTCTTGATCTCAATCCCAGTCTCTTGGCAGAAGTTATACCAGAGATGGTTCATCCACTCCTGTCCACCATCAACTTGGATGGTACAAACTCAATTCCTGGTTTGCCGCTCTGCTTCTTTGATATAGGATTCCATTGCCACCATGGTTGTATTACCTGCCTTATTTGTCAGGTAAGATGCTTGGAGTCACAATGAGCCTGCATCAGTGAACATCATGAGATAGATTGCACTCCCTAGGGAAACCATGGTAGCAGAATTCCACAAATTGACATAGACCTTTGTCCCTGCTGTTTGTATGTTCTCCAAGGTACCATCAAAAGGTCAAGTAATGTGTTTTCTATAAATACAGTCTTTGCAGAGTCCAGGTACATTGCTTGCTCCTTTTATGTATAACCCAGTGACCAATTTTTGAGTCTCTAAGCTGTGAATGGCCTGCATTGCTGGCATGGCCAAAATGCTGGTGCCAGACATCTAGCCCACTGGGGTTATTCAGTGAACTGGTGACAAGAGCCTTTGTTGTGTTTTGGGGGTCAGGTTTAGTTGGTCTGAGTTTGAGGAGTTGATGTTCATGACAGGACAAAGGTCAAGGAGGTACATTCAGTTAAGCTTACTTCCCTTCATGAATTCAGTTCTTGATTTATCTTGGAACAGTGCCTTCCCTCCTTTGAAGATTACCAAGAATCCCAGGTCATCAAATTTTCCAATCAAGATGAGGTTTGCTACTAGGTCAGGGGTTTGGAAGGCCTTGCTGAAGACCAGCATTGAGGTACATCTATTTGTATTGACAAGCTTTTGTACTGTACCCATTCCTAAAATGTTGAAGGTTCCACCCTAGTCTGCTGCCACCCCCTAGTGAGGAGTCAGATATTTTATAGTAAGCCTCAAAGTCATCTTGTTCCATGAAGCAATGATCTCTGGCTCCTGAGTCAGCATAGCTAGCAATGTTACCTCCTGCTCAAAGTGCTATAGCCTTGGTCAGTTTCTTGATGCTTTCCAGGTATGCATCCAAGGGTTTCATGTTCTTGTCATATACTGTGGTCAGCACAAACAGGAGCCTGGGTGTCTGCAGTGGTGTTTGCCATGTTTGCAGCAGGGCTCTGATTTTGAGCCAAAGTTGAGGAGTTTCTGCTTGCTTGGGGTGCTGCTGGATTTCTCCTTTGCCCAAAGTTTGGCTGAAATTGTCCTTCCTTTCCCCCACCTCTCCAGTAACAATTTTTGATCAAGTGACCAGTCCTTCCACAGTTCATGTTCACACAGACCAATTTCTTCTGAGGTTGAGGTGTTTTAGTGAACAATGATCATTCTTTTATCCTCTCCCAATGAAGCATCAAGCTGGCAATTAGTTCAACTGAGGTGATTGGAGTGATGCCATAATGTAGTCCCAGGAGGTGGGGAGAGATGATATGATGATGGCACAGAACTGGTTGTCCTTGATGTCAGCATCTTTTTCTATGGTGTTGTTCCATTTTGAGTGAAGGTCAGTGATGTGTTCTGAGAAATCCATCCCATCCATGTATTTCACAGCCCTGAGTGCACTTTTTGCAGAGTTTTCTCCTAAGTCTGAGATTGTCCCATACATCTCCTTCAATGTAGACCAGGCCTTGGCAGCTGTGTCAGACATTTTTATCCTGAGACTGATAGGGTTTTTTGAGTTATATACAATTAGAGCCAGTGCCCATGTATTTCTCACTCACCATTCTTGGGGCAATGGGGATTTGTCCCCCACCATTCAGTTGCAGTGGGTGTCAGTATCATGACCTTGGTTGTAGGTTCTGGGATAGAGCCTTTCAGGTACCCTTCTGTGCCTTTAAGTCATGCTGCAAGGAGGACTCTGTCTCTAAAAGTAATGTAATTGGTGCCATCAAATAAGAATTTGTCTAAGAATGTAGGGGGATTACTGTTCCCTCCAGTAGTTGTAGTGACCATCATTTTGTGTATGTGGTAGTAGTTGTGGTAGTAGTGAGCACTTTTCAGGGCTTATAACCTGTAGCAATAATAAGTAACTGTTCCTCAGTTCACCAGAAAAGAACTCTGTTTGACCTGTAGCAATAATAAGTAACTGTTCTACAGGCAAGGTAAGTGACTATGAACAACAACTAGGATAAGAAGTGACACACCCTCAGTTCACTGGAAAAGAACTGAGGGGTTTCCTAATACAGTAGGGATTTTATATGGGTTTAATATGATGTGGCTGAGGTGCTGTATAGTCATAATCAAGAATGATCAAGCTGAAAAAATAGTGAGAAAGGAAAGAAATATGTGATAGCTAAGTGCCACCACCACAGCTGAGAGTTGTCTCTTAACAGAACACATGCTATGTCCTGTGCTGAAGGCAAAGGTACATAGCTTGTTGAGTGCTTGCCCCCAAACCCCAACTGCATCCTGGCTCCAACCTTGCAAGCTCAGTTAGGGCCTTGTCAGCCACCTCAATGCTTAATCCCAGCCCCAACCTTGCAAGCTTGGTTAGGGCCTTGTGTTCAAAACTCAATGCTTAATTCCAGCCCCAACCTCACAAGCTTGGTTTAGGGCCTTGTGTTCAAAACTCAATGCTTAATTCCAGCCCCAACCTTGCAAGCTCAGTTAGGGCTTTGTATTCAAAATTCAAGGCTTAATTCCAGCCCCAACCTTGCAAGCTTGGTTAGGGTCTTGTATTCCAAACTCAAGGCTCTTGTATTCCAAACTCAAGGCTCTTGTATTCCAAACTCAAGGCTTAATCCCAGCCCCAACCTTGCAAGCTTGGTTAGGGCCTTGTATTCCAAACTCAATGCTTAATCCCAGCCCCAACCTTGCAAGCTTGGTTAAGGCCTTGTGTTCAAAATTCAAGGCTTTATTCCAGCCCCAACCTTGCAAGCTCAGTTAGGGCCTTGTGCTTAAAGCTTGATTCTTAATCTTTAAAACTCAAATTCATCAACTTAATATTCTCTCATCATATAAGGAGGATATCAAACAGAAACTATATAAGCCAATACTACAATGTCCTAATTTAAAAATAGGAAGTCTAGCTAGATACATTAAAAGAAGTTAGTAATAAGAAGTTATCATATTCCAAGATATATAGTTATATTTGTCTATTTATCAATCATTACATTTGTCCATTTGTTCATCACCAGATACTAAAAATTTTAAAGGGTAGTAATCAAAAATTACATTTGCAAACCATTCAGAATTTCTTGATAGACTATATTTGCTATTGTCCTTGTTATAAAGTCCTCCTCCAGATCAGCTGCATGTTCCTCCCTTCAGCCTTGTAAAATTTTAACTGCTCTAGCTAATATGTTCTGGATTAAGTTCTATTGGCTGTCAAACTTTCTTCATTCTGGTATAGAAACTCTTCAGAGTCAATTTTGACTGACCTCAGGCCTGATCTCCCCTCTTTCTCTCTATTAAGTCTTACTCTTTGTTGCTCTTCTAAAATTGCTACAGCTTTCAGCCTTTCCTGCTGTTCTAATACTGCCAGTGCATGCCCTTGTCCTCTTGGATTAGTTCCAGGCATGGAATTTTGCAAAGGAGTATTGCATCCTTTAGGCAAGTATGTTTGTGGAACTGGCTACATGTGGCAGAGCAGGCAAAGCTGGCATTATTCTAGCCTCCTATGCAGGAGGAGGTAGTGGTGCTCTCATTCTTACCAAAGGATTTTGTTTAGAAACATTCCACCCTTCAGGCAAAACAGCTTCAGGAATAGCTATAGCTGGCTAAGCAGGCATCATTCTAGCCTCCTGTGTAGGAGTAGATGGAGGTATCACAATTCTAGCTCTCCAGGAAGAGGTAGTGGTGGCACCATTCTAGGCACAGGATTTAGTAATGGAGCATATGGGCTTCATAGGCCTTTCTATAGAGCTAGATGCACTGGCCATATAGCTTCCAGGTCTTATTCCATCAGTTCCGCAGCTCTTCTGTTTGCATGACAATCATCAGGATCAGTCATTTGTAATTGTTAAAGTCTCCTATGACTTCTAGTCTGTCTCCTTTGGCTGTCAGAAGTAGTAGGTAGTTGATTTCCAGTGGAAGGTTGCCTGAAATATCAATGTTTCAGCATTTTATAGCCCAAAATCAATATAAATCATTTACATGATGTATATTCAATAGCTCAAGGATGACTAATGAACTGCCATCAATGTATAAGCCAATTCTTTGTGTGGCCTTCCTTCCACAACTTTGAGACCATGGGAAGTTTGGTCATGTTGTGTCAAGAGACACATGAGGCATGAAAAACAGTGTCTACTAAATTGTGTTTGGCCATACAGACCATGTGACACCCTGGAATTGGTGCCAAATGATAGGATAAACACATATAGTTGCCTACCATACACAGTTTTTTTAAAAAGAAAGGTTTTGAGGCTACAGCATGAAAACAGGCAGACCTTACATAATGTAGTTACTATAAAAGGAAATTCATTTGGGCAGGATGATATTCATTCACAGTGCTGAAGGATGTGGCAAGACCCTTGTCTGCAATACTCTGGCTTCTGCTTTTTGTTCAACTGGTGCAGTGGCATTATGTGTAGCATCATCTGGGATTGCTGCCTTATTGCTGGAGGGAGGTAGAACTGCTCATTCAAGGCTGAAAATTCCCATTCCTGCTCTGGATACATCCATTGCCAACATAAGGAAAGGAACATATCTCTCTGATCTGTTGTTAGGCACCAAAGTGGTTATCTGGGATGAAGTTCCAATGCAACACAAGAATGCCATTGACTCAGTAGATTGTGGCTTCAGAGATATATTGGAAAAGGATATTCCATTTGGTTGAGTTACTGTGGTCTTTGGAGGGGATTTCAGACAAACTCTGCCAGTTATTCCCCGAGGACTCAGACAGCAGATGATTGCTGCTTCATTAAGAAGAGTGAGACTTTGGAACCACATTCAAGTTCACTACTTGGTGCAAAATATGCAGTTGGAGCAAACTCCTGATAATGTTGCTCATGCAGCTTGGTTACTGGATATTGGTGCTGGAAAAAACCTTGAGCATGGGCAGACAGTACAACTTCCTGGAACCATGATCTGTGATGTTCTATCACTGGATTGATTAACTCCACCTATCCTGATATCAATCATAATTAACAGGATCAGTATTTTCTGGACTAGACTATTCTTTCAAGCAAGAACTCTGATGTAGAGGAGATCAATTCAGAGATTCTGCAGAGGTTTTCAGGACAGGAGAAAATCTTGCAGAGTGCTGATTCTGTCAACTCTTTGAGGGCCCATAGTTTGCCTTTGGCTAGACTGGCTCTTAAGGTTGGTGTTCCTGTCATGCTCCTTAGAAATTTGGATACAACTCAAAGACTTTGCAATGGGACAAGAATGATTTGTTACCCATATCAACACCAGAGTCCTCACATGCCAGATCATCAGTGGAGATGCCAAGTTTGGAAGAACAGTGGTTATGATTCCAAGAATTAACATTGATGCCTCTGAAGAAGATTTGCCTATTCCATTGCACAGACAACAATTCCTGGTTTGATTAGCCTTTGCTATGACTATCAACAAATCCCAAGGTCAATCAGTCAAACAAGTTGGATTGGATCTTTGATCACCTGTGTTTACACATGGACAACTTTGTGTGGCACTGTCTAGGTGTACACCTGGAAATTGTATCAAGGTGATTTTGCCACCAGAAAATACAACAAGGACAACAGCAAATACAGTCTATCAAGAAATCCTGAATGGTTTGCAAATGTAAGTTGCACTTTAGATAAACTCACTTTTGATTACTGACCTTTAAAAATTCTAGTATCTGATGATGAACAAATGGACAAATGTAATGATTGACAAATGGATAAATGTAAGTATATATCTTGGAATATGATAACATCTTATTACTAACCTCTTCTAATGTATCTAGCTAGACTTTGTATTTTTAAATTAGGACATTGCAGTATTGGCTTATATAGTTTCTGTCTGATATCCTCCTTATATGATAAGAGAACATTAAGTTGATGAATTTGAGTCTTGAAGATTAAGAATTAAGTTTTGAACACAAGGCCCCAACCAAGCTTGTGAAGTTGGGGCTGAGATTAAGCATTGAATTTGGAACACAAGGCCCTAACTGAGCTTGCAAGGTTGGAGCTGGGATTAACCATTGAGTTATGAACACAAGGCCCTAACCGAGCTTGAAAGGTGAGCTGAGATGCAGTTGGAGTTTGGGGGTGAGCCCCCAATGAGCTACATACCTGTGCCAAAGGCACAGGACGTCGCGCGTCGTCCACATTATATATAGTGATGATGATGATGATGATGATGATGATGATGATGATGATTATCAAACTGGACTTATATTGAGGTTCGAAGACCAACTGAGATTCGAGGATCAAGGATGCATATATTCAGTAAATGTAAGTAAGAACAAGTCGTTACAAACCTGAGATTCGAGGATCAAGGATGCCTCGAATCTTGCTACAGCTTCTCGTTTTATACCCCTATACTTGTGAAACTGGGGTGTGGAGTTTTTGTCTCGAATCGGAACCGTCTGGAGGTAACTATTTGATTGGTAACAATTATATTGTACGTGTACCTAAGTTGGATTCTCATTCAAAATTGGTAGCTATGAACTACAACATCTACATCCTCTTTTTCTGGGTCTCGGTTTTATATGACTCCAATCCTCGAAGACGCTCCGTCAGCGTGGGATGGGAATGGTGATAAGCAGAATACCTGGATGAGGAAGTGACTGTCAGCAAGAATACATACACCAAATATAGATACGCACAGCCAATCCACCCATACAGTGGACAAGTTCTTGACATGGATAGTTATCAGCGCTTGACCCAGACGATCACCCATATCCTTCATGTCCTCATGTTGGATTTTCTCTTCGAGCTCACACGCGAACCTATCGGCTTGGTACTCAAATGAGCGGCTAATGGCGTTCATGCCAATGGATACGAAAGCCTCAAGCGGCGTCAGGATCATCTACGGCCGAGCGTCAGTGTGAGGGCGAGTAAAGGTCGAGAAGCACAAACCTGGAACAAAGTGAACGCAACGATAGTTGGCGGATTAGCGGCGACTGTTTTGGGGAAGTCGAAGGCGGCAAGGACGGGTGGAGCATGGAGGAACGCAGGGAAGAGGGCGAGGATGGTAAAGATGTGGAATTGAGAGATAATCATTAACTTCGCCGGATGATAATAGTACCAGTGGCCAAGCTCGTGGGCAAGGACGGCCTCGACTTCGTTAGGTTTATTCTGCTGGATCAAGGTGTCGAAAATTACAATGTGCTTGCTCTGCGAAATAATTAAGATAAAATGGGGAAAGAACAACGATATGAACGAACCCAGGGAAGGCCAAAGAAGTACGCGTTGCTGTGGGAACTGCGTTTGGAGCCGTCAATTTCATACAAATGCTTGAGAGGGAACTGAAGTTTGGAGGCCAGCAACTCAATACGAGAACGGAGTTCTCCGGCCTTCAACGGCGACAGCTTGTTGAACAAGGGTTGAATGACAGTCGGATAGAGGAAGACCATAATGAGCTGGAACGTGATCCTGTTGAATGCATGTTAGAAAGCATGATGGACCTCATCAAACAGACTCACATGAACGCCATGAGCCAAGGTACAAATCGATCACCGGCCCACTTGAAGATGTAAAGGAATGCCGCCAAGAAGGGCGAGCCCATGAAAATGGCAAGGGCCCATCCTTTCAATAGGTCTGTGATGAACAACCCAGGCGTGGTCTTGTTGAACCCGTGCTTTTCTTCAAGGACAAACGTTCCATAGACTTGCAGAGGTAGTGTAGGGATGGTGGATAGGAAGTAGAGCACGAACACGAACACGATAGATTGGACAATCTTCAGTCTCTGTCAGAACGAGGGCGCCTATGATAATCTAATAACTGGCAATTCACTTACCTCGTATTCAGATCCGAAGCCAGCAAGCCCTATCAACCATCCTGCCGCGCCCCATGACCAAGCATAAAATCCGAAGTACAAAAGGGCAGAGTCTAGACTCTGCTTCAACAAACCTGAGACCAAGGCGAATTTCGCCTTGTCCCTTCCATAGTCTTGCGATTTTTTGAACTCGTCCGCTTTAAAGTGACTAGTGAGTGCTGGCGGAGGTTCGGTTTTGGAATAAAGGGGATATTGTCGGAGCCTGTGTCCATAATTTTTAGTCAAGAAGGGCTCGAGCCGAAGTCCAGAGCCAGTACATACAAGAGATAGGTTTCAAAAAGGGTCACTGTCCAAGAGAAACCCTGTACGGCAAGCTTCCAGTCAATGGGGTCGACAGCGACGAACGATAAGTGTCGCTGTATATGCGCTATTTGCGTGTGTAGAAAGTCCATTTTGACCTCTGCAAGGAAAGCTAAAGGTGGCGGCAGCAAAGAACCGGCGTTTTCTTCAGCCAGCCACGACATGGCGACGTGTTCAACACAGCCACTGATGGACAAGTTGAAATGCTGGGCACTAAATATTATATACATAGTCAGTACGCTCCTCATCAAGGCCTCCACTTGTTGTAAGACGCCTGACTCTTAATCTTTTCAACAGATAGCAAACGTCTGTGTGTCCTGTCCAAGCAGGTGTAGTTTAGGATCTCCTACCCTCCCACGATCATTTCCAACACAACTTGTCCATGTCTTGCGTATCTTTCTTTTGTAAACCCCATCCTTTCCGCAGCCATGAGGCCCAGCACATTAGTGGACTACAATTCCAGATGACCCGTCGACATCCGACCCCCCCTGCCACGGGGAGAGTGAGCCTATTTCAGCAAAAGCCCAATCGCGTTGGTGATAACATGAGTACGCCGAAATTTTGGAGAAATAAGGACCCAATCAATCTCCACTGCGAGATTTTGGGCGGTAAAAGTGTAAATCGATAGCTCATCATCAGGGAAGAACGAGATTCACGAGGAAAGGAGCTGGTTCTACACGTTCACTTTCCAGATCTTTCACTGGAAAGGAGAAGCTTGCGCTATACCTCGATAGATTTCATAAAGAACTCGAAGACTCGGTCGGCTTGGGTCTGTCATCTGACCTAGGTATCAACACATCCTCTTTTGATAAAAATCCGGGAACTCCCATGACATCACCAGAATTAACGTCGACTCTTCAAGTCGTCGTCCTATGCAGATATAAGTATGTAACTTAAATAACTCTGGAAAGGATATTGTTCGATATTGCCCACAGGAAATGTTCAAGCGTCATATCGCGTTTGGAAATAGCTTTAAAGGCATCAGGTTAGAGTCATATTTTGGGGAAAACTCAGAAAGATCTAGATCCTCTGATCACGAGCGTGTGTCAAAGCCGATATTATCCTGGTGTTTGAAACCGTGTTCGTGGAGAATGATGCGATTGTAGTAACATGAAGACTATACTAGTAAGATGGAATAGATGACCAAGCCGGAATACACACCAGTCCTTCCGATTGAGATACTAGATTGACAGATAGAGTACAGTGAATAGTTCATAACAGATATAGTTGCGTGATATCATGGATCCCGTGCCAGCCAAAATCCTCCGCCGAGCTGATGGAAAACTGAGTCGAATCTGGATAAATGACGATGCGAAACTATGCTCACTTGTTCTAAGAAGGCGTCGATCTGATCCCCGTCCTCCATACCGAGCTAAATTGACAGGTCAGTACAGGATATAAGTAGAGGATGAGTATAGTGACTTACGGAAGCTGGTGTGTCGTCGGGTTTTAAGCGCTGACCCTCGAATGTAAACTTGAATGTGCCTGTTACGCCGAGATAAATACAGCAGAAATTTGTCAGAACCACATTTAAGCCTTCAAGGCCACAATAACACTAGCCTGCCTCCTTTTGAAACCTTTGCTACAAGTATGCCAAATCATACAATCAGTCGCGTCGTATATTGTTCAACAAAAAGAACTCACCTCAGCAGCAGCAAATATCTTCGCAAATTTCATGTTCGCTTTGACTTTCACCGTGATTTCTATTCAAAATGACCCCAGGATCACAGTCAATAGCACGTCTCAAGTTGTGCATGGGGCTAACAAACGATTTCCATCATAACTTATGTTCAGATTGAGTTTGGGCTTTTCTTCGGGCTCCTGAGACATTGAAGCTGTGTCTGAGATAACACGATTTCACAGATAGAAGGGGCCGCAGGCGCGGTACAAGGCGCGTCAGTGGACAAGAAGGTGAAGGCGTGACGGTCACCCTAAACATGGAACGCGTCGGCGTGACAGACAAAAGCTCTCGGTAACCGTTCCATGGATACAAATCTCATTAGATTGTGATACTTGCTACGTAGAAATAGACGATGAGATGTAATGGGAACACGTGCCACGAGACATCAAGAAACGACCGAAAACTGACAGGTGATAGTGGAAACATGGATATACACAATGGATGAGAGAATGAAGAAAATTATATGGAATGGAGGACAGAGAGTCGTGACGAGGATGGAGTTCCCAAATATGGTTATTGACACGGTGATATTATATCGTGGTTTGCTTTTCACCGTTCTCTTACGTGGAAGTCGAAGACAAAGTCCTTGACGAGGTGGCGAAGAATAGCCATCTCGGAATTGACCGAAAGTGTGTTCAAGCGAGGTAATCCACGCGCTTCTCGCAACCGTAAATATTCAAGGACCATCGAGCAGTCGTAGCATGTGATGGAAAGGTCGGATAAACTCTCCAAAGCTTGGAAAGAGGATTCTAAGGTGGTATTACGAAGGATATGGAGGAATTTTCCGTCGCACTCAATGAGCGTCAATGACTTGAGACCTTGAAAAAGGGAACGGAGGGGTTCTGTCACCTCTTCGAAGCTGCTCGAAAAACACTCGACACCGTGAAGTGTGAGGTTAGCGATCGTCATGGATTGCATCAGAACCATCAAAATTTCGTACGCATCGGTCCATTTTGGTTCAACTTTCTCAGGCATAAGAGGTGGAAGGCCAGCCTCTGGGCAGCGTCTGAAGTCGTGCAATGTTACTGAAGATAAACGGGGTAGATCCAGTCGCGCAACAAGCCAAAAGGCAGGATCCGCACAACCATATCCAATGCGAAGCGACGTGAGTACGGGGAGGGTGAAGCGCTGAGGAGCTCGTCGAGACACCCAATCAGTGAGACAATTTGAGGCATAGTATTCCAAATGAACGAGAGTCGACCGGCACGCGATGAGAATTGGGAGAAGTTCGCGAACCGTTATTATGGTACATTTTAAAGAAAGAGATGTGATTTGAAAAGGCCAGGCTAGCCAGTCAAGGTAATGACACATTACGTAGTGGTGCGCGGCTGGCTTGACGGCTGGCTGCACGACCGGTCGTGGGTGACATTGAGGAACAAGTACTTCCTCGCGTGCCTTGACAGAAGCAGATATTTGCGTTCGATTCGGACCCTTCATGTCCAGATAAAAACGAGTCATGGCGGAGAATTTGAGAGGGGATATCAACATGGACACAGCGAATTGATAATTGACAAAGTTATGGAGTGTCATCACCAATTTATGAACGCGATGGCTGTGTGGTGAAAAGACTTTTCTCCAAAGGAGAAGGCAGGATTCGATTTTCTGGAGACTTTTGATATCAAAGTGCAAGATAATGGAGAGATGTCGCGAGCGTTCGAGAAAACTCGTGACAGTACCGATGTGGTGATGCGGACCTGAGGTCCATGAGACTGGTACATATGTCCAGAGCAAAGGGGCACCAATGGCAACGGCTCTCCAGCGCCTGCACACATGCGAAGCCATGACAATTGTATGGAGTGACTCTTCGGGTTCGGCTGTCTTTATGGAGAGGAACAAGGTGTAAAGGATGTCCAGAGGTAGTTGACTGAAGTTCTTCGCTTCAAGTGATTCCAGGTCATGTTTTACCGTTGACAAGGGAGACGGTAGAGCTGGGCAACGCATCAGTCGGATCGGATCGACTAAGCAGTCATCGAGACTGAGGCGCTGTAAGGCAGCTGTAAGTTGTTCTAACGGTGGAAAACGACTGTGTTTCAACGAAAGGGAACGAAGAAAAGAGACACGACTCACCAATGGACTCCCTCACGAACATTATGCAAGCAATATATCGAGGGAACCAAGTAGCTAGGGTGTCCATCCTCGATTTATATTACTCAGAAATGAGGAAGGTCCCTGTGAGCATCAAAGCGAATAGAGACCCACCTGTGTGATAGGTCAAAGCAGCAATTCAGCATTGTCCTTCGAAATGGGCGAAACGACCGAGTTGCTACTCAACCGGTAGCTACGCTAATCCCGAGGCTGACGATTTCCAGTGGATTAGTCCCAACATAACAGAACTGAGATTCATATAACATACTTGAAAGCTCGTGCCGCATAACTATGTCTTTGGATGTCTTGTACAAACGTGAAAATACATATTTGAGGGAGTGAAAGTAGCTCTGGGAAAGTTGGACGGCCCTGTCGCTTCGGAGATGCCTTCGGCATGACCCGCGACCCCGAGTCGACAAAAAGTTGCAGCCGTCACGGTTGCTTTGTCCTGCCTCAGGTCCATACTCTTGACGTGATAACTACACGCAGTCTGGCAATGAGGCCATGACGAAGAGGCTTGAAGTTGGTACATAGTGAAAGTGCTATATAATTACAGGAACTTGTCTACGGTATAATTAGGCAAAGCCAGTGTGTGATGGTCTGGTAAATGTGGGGATATGATAACGATACATGAGCACGTATTCGTGAAGAGATACTAAGATAAATTAGCAATACCGATAATAATGGAACATCAGCGGGCAACACCATGCCCCTTGTCACTACCCTTCCCTGTACCCATGACCTTGGCTCCTCATCGCCATAGCACTCTTCAATGTTGGCGTCTACTCAAAGGTCAAATGTCGGGGGCATTTTCTCATCAAGAAGGATGAATAATAGTATCCTTGCGCCGTTCACATGCAAGTTGTGGTTCCAATGCACAATTCTAATCATGACTAGGGCCTCGTTCTGGTGTCGATGGCGCGTTTGGTGCAATAGCCCAAATGGACGTACCAAGACCTGACGCTTTCATAGTTGGCGGAGGGCGGCTAGGAGTCGTGATTGATACTGGAGCTCGTTCGGCAGGTGTTGCTCAAATGGAATTCATGGAATTCGATGCGCCCGACATATTCTCGCCACAATGTGGGGGTGAACGTGGACGATCCCAAAGTCGCATCATTGGAAATAGAAACCTTGGACGGAGCAACTGCTTCGATTGGTTTTGGGGTCCAGCGAGGTGCAGTTGATGTTCTAGTTCGCGGTTGGAATAAGGCAAGAACCGGCAAGGAGGGTAAAGCAGAGACGACACGCGAGATTGAATGACGCGTTCCCTTAAATACGCCCTCCTACACTCAAAATCAAGAGCACTTGCCTGTGAGCATGATGGGCACAGGCCGGATCATTGTTCACTTGAGATACTGAGCAGTGCGCGGTGCAGCGACCGTACTGACGAGCATGCTGGATCATCTCAACGAGAAGAGCACACCAAGGCGGAAAGAGGACATACGACACGGTAGAAGATCCAAATTGACAAAACCGAGACAAGCGTGAAAACCAGTGGCAACAAACAACTCCCGCCTTCATTTTCCAACTTTTCAGATGGAAGAAGAGGACGCACCGCTGTTAATGGCGGACATGATGGTTCTGAGGACGAAGGGAAGGCAGCGCGACGATCCATGGTGATTCAGGGTCGGGAACCTCGAATGTCGCCAGGGCTGGATAAATGAAGCGTTGATGGTTGCAGCCCAAAAGTTGATGACGGCAGGTGTTGACCGGAGACGACGCCACGGCGTCAAGATTGTCACGCGTTGGAATGTCGCGTGGAACACGTGACGGCGTTTTTGAGGGAGATCATCGAACCAAATTGGATAGCTTTAGGAAAACACGATACTAGCAAATTCACATGATTTTAAGCTCGACATATCGGTTAATTCCAGCACAGCCCAAATTTTTGAAACCGGAAAATTGTTATCTTATCTAGATTTTCTTATACCCAAATCTGTATACGTAATATTGTACGGGCACTGCGCGTGCGCGCGCGCTCGTAGTAAATTTCACTCATTGTGGTCCTATAACATCTCGAACTCACTACATGCTAACATGCACATACGGGCAAAATTGTATAGCATCTCCGCCTTTGCGGCTTGTCTTTGCCTTGGCGTCATCTGTTGGGAAACATTCCACTCCAGCCTTCCCTCACCGATCACAAGCCGCGCGGCTTAGTGGAATGGTTCCCCAACAAAACATGCCTTGTAAAATCCATGGATCAATGATTGTTTTCGACGCTGATTCTTGCGATTGGATCAGATGTCTCTCAGATTAATAAATCTACAAACCCAGGTAATCGGCTCACGTTTCCGTTTACGCTCTGCTGGATTGTCAAGAATAACGTCGTTTGACTCCGAATACGACGTCGTTCTATTCAAATCAATGATTCAATTTGTACATATGTGCATTGTCATACATTACTTATATTTCGTCAGTGTGAGACATGAATTACTAAGAATGTCTCATCAGTAAATTAGGAGTATATAGTACTTCACTTACTGGAGTTTAAGTCATCTTTCGACTTATTAACTCCAGGCGTGATTATATACTTATCGTTTAATGAATACTCATCTAATACTTATCTTTCGACTTATTAACTCCAGCTTCATATGACCATCAATATATATATTCGTCTCCGATATTCCACTGCGTGAAATTTAGTCATGTTGCGACAGGTTATGGGCCCCGGCCCCAATGTCAATGATACTTTGGTTACGTTACAGTCTGCAAAATTCAATGGAACAAATTATCACGTACGGTCGGACAATATGAAGGCTGCGTTGCAAGCAAAATCCCTTTGGGGAGTTGTATCAGGTCATGAACTTGGTCCACCTGTCCCGCCTTCTGAATTTCCCAAATTGGTCAGGGAAACTGTACTTTCCAGGGAAACTTCATCTATCCCTATCAAAAAGGAGGGAAGTGAACTCATGGACATTCTCAAATCGAAGGAATACAAGGCGTGGTATATAGCAAATGATAGATTCGAACATTGGCTAAACAAGGATGACTTTGCTATGGGTCTAATCCGGAACACCGTCGAATATACGCAGCATGAGTTGATTGTATCAGCAAAGACGTCGATGCAAATGTGGAAACAACTGAAAAAGGATCATATTGAGCTTCAAAGCGGTACCAATATCCATTTCTATTATCAGCAGCTCTACACCAAACAGTGGGATGGTACTTCCTCGATGTCTGATCACGTTGGGTTCTACCTGAGCATTTGTCGTCGATTCAATGAAGCTGGCCATAAACCAAATGATTATACAATAATCAACGCGATCTTGTTATCACTTCCCCGTACTCCTACATGGGAGGTCGTGAAATCTAATCTGCTTTATCGTGGACCTATGCTCACCCTTGAAGCTGTATCAGCAGAACTGATGTCCATCTATGAGCGAGTTACCCATGAGGACTCTGCTGCGTCAAAAACCCTAGCATTTGTTAGCAAAGGGGATAATATTTTGAGTGGGAGTAAACCTGATTTCAAATCTACGAAAGGGAAAATGAAAAAGAAATGGGAGCCAAAACCTGACAACATCTGTCACAATTGAGGTGAAAAAGGACATTGGAGTCCGAAATGCCCAAATCCCAAAAAGTCCAAAACAATTGGCAACACCCATGTTTCCATAACTCAAAGTTGTGAAGTTGGAAAAGTCTTGATGGCAATGGATAATGGAATGCCACATAACAGATCTAGAAGAAATTCAATATATTCTTGGGATTCAAGTCATGCATGATTGCTCAAATGGAACAATTCATCTAAATCAAACTGCTTATATTGACTCTATTCTCAAACATTTTGATATGTCTAATTGTATGCCAGTATCAATACCAATGACCTCAAATCACAATTTGTCATTGTCACAATGTCCTCATACTTCTGAAGAACATGGGTTATACACCAAATACATGAAAAACATAAATTATCTATCAATTGTTGGTTTGCTATTGTATGCCACACAAACATGTCTAGACATTCAGTTTGCAGTTAATCTGGCTGCTCAATTTGCCAGAAACCCAGGCATACCCCACCCTTGCTGCCTGTAAATGTATCCTGCATTATCTTTGTGGTACAAAGAATCTAGGTCTACAATTGGGTGGATGCTATGATAAAAACATCAGTCTTATAGGTTGGAGCAATGCTAGTTGGGCAAATGATGCGGATGACTAAAAATCTACCAGTGGTTGGAAATTTGATATCAGTGGGAGTACTATTTCCTGGTCCTCCAAAAAACAATGGGTTGTTGCAAGGTCAACTATAGAAGCTGAATATATTTCATCCTCCAATGTGACTAAAGAGGCAATATGAATTAGAACTCTCTTATACAAGCTTGATTTTCCTCAAGTTACCACAACAATCATTTATTCTGATAGTGCCAGTAGTATTGCCTTATCAAATAACCTGGTATCCCATTCACAAGCCAAGCACATTGGATATATGATATCATTTTATACAAGATCACATTGCATGACGAAATATCAAACTAGAATATGTTCCCAGCAAGGAAATAATTGCCGACATATTCATGAAAGCTTTACCTTGAGAAACCCTTGTAAAATTCTGAGATAAACTTGGTATCACAAATTCTCCATTAACAACAAATGGGAGTGACAAGAATAATGTTGTTTGACTCCAAATATGATGTTGTTCTATTCAAATCAATGATTCAATTTGTACATATATGCATTGTCATACATTACTTATATTTTGTCAGTGTGGAACATGAATTACTAAGAATGTCTCATCAGTAAATTAGGAGTATATAGTACTTCACTTACTGGAGTTTAAGTCATCTTTTGACTTTTTAACTCCAGGTATGATTATATACTTATTGTTTGATGAATACTTATCTTTTAACTTATTAACTCCAGCTTCATATGACCATCAATATATATATATATATGTGTGTGTGTGTGTGTGTGTGTGTGTGTGTGTGTGTGTGTGAAACTTAGTCATGTTGTGACATGGATTAGAGAAAAGTGGGCTCCCATTCATGGCCAATATTCCAAATAGATGGCAGAAAATTCAGCCAAAAAGTTGGTTGAGGTTTGGTTGTCATGACTGTAGGCATAAGCATACTACTTATCAGAACATCCCTCCCATCTCATGCTTATGTCCAGCTCTCAAGGATAGGCCATGATCAATAGGAAATGTTGTGATGAGGGTGAGCTTGTAAACATGAGGGCAATATATGAAGGTGTAAACATAAGTATTAAGAGTGAAGCTTGAAGCTTGCAAGTGAACCACCAAAAAATAGACTGCAATTTGGGCAAATGAGCTGTCATAAGGCCTTTCCAGCTCCTCCAGGCTCTTCCAGGCTTACTCTAGCACAATGGCTCTGAAACAAATGCTCTTAGTTGCCCAATGGTTGTTTCAAGTTGTCAGAGGCAACAAGTTACAAGTCAGCCATCATCATACAATCTTCTCTTCTTGAGCTTAATAATGGACATGAGACCAAGCATCACAGGGTCCAACATCAATCCTGAGTCAAATATTCCTGGAAATCAATAAGACCAAGAAGAGGTTTGGACATATCATTAGGATGATATTTGCTCCAGTTTGAATAAATCCGTTTCCACTCTGTAACTGAATCACTCGATAAATCTTCCTCAGATGTCCAGGGATTGTATTGGAATGCTCTCTCATAGAAATCAACTGCTGAGGTCACACCCCTACAGAAAACTTCAACTCTATGAAATTTGATTGACTCTGTTATTGTGGGCTGTCATGATTCATGCTTGTACAGTGACAGAAGGCTAAATATACTGGGAATACAGAAATCAAGAGACCCAAGAAATGTCCACAGTTCCCAACACCCTATGCTATGGGGCCTGCAAAGTTGCAAAATTTCCTCTTCTTTTGTGAACATTTTTTTTTGTCAGTTGGTTATGCCCATCCATACACTCATGAGTTTCTGCACCCACAAAGTCTACAATGAAAGGTTTTCCTTCAAAGTTGAGGATATGAGATGCAACCAAGTCATCATGTATAAGTGCTATTGCAGCTGAGTGCAATTTAAAGATAATGTCCATGGTATCATCCCTTCAAAAGAAATGTTTTATCAAATTGTTTGATTGCCTTGATCATTTGGACTCTCACCTGAATGTTCTATCATACTCTTTCAGTTGGGATAGATCAGAGACCAGAGGCTCACTACAATATGAAAAGAATTATACATGTGCAGGACACTTGTTCTGACTCAAAATCTGGAGGGTAGGACATCTGGCAATAACCCTTGTAGTGACCATAGAAAAATGGTACATGAACACCCCAGATGGACTGCAAGTGGTCAGCAAAATTCCAAGATTCTTGTTCAAGGCATGAGATAGCAGGCAAACTTGACAATGACATCTTCATCAGCCATCTTAGCCTTCAATATATCATAAATCATTTCCAGTTTTCTTGAAGAGGCAAACATCAATCAATGTGATCTTGCAGTGTCATTAACCTTATCATCTATACAACAAAGTCAAACAATCTTGGTTCCATCTGGATGTCTGAAATTAAGAAACATCTTCTGAAGGCTGATAGAAGGCAATGAATCAAGAGAGGTGTGGGGGACTTTGACAAAGCACACTTATTCATTTTCTCACAAATGTTTATGGAAGGACAAGCAACATCATATTTATAAGTTGCCCTAACACACTTTACAACTCATCTTGGCCAACAGGCTAAATCTGCTAAGTTTGATATAGGTCCAAGGTCTAGATCCCATGTGAGATATCACATGATTTGGCAAGGAGTGCAGATGGAAAGCAAATCAGAAAAGAAGTTGAATTTGTTGGCAATCTGCAGTCAGAAATAATTGGAACTTATCAGCATTCTTGGTGAACATTTTAAAACAGGCAATCTACCTCTCTTTTACTGGAATCTCCATTGTGCTCAATATATGGAAAGAAAATCCATCAATCCAATGTAATAGGTTGCTTGAATGTAGTGCATGGACATGAGTGAATCAACCAAGCATTGTTATGTCTATATGTAAAACAGCTATTTCATTATACAATTTGATCAACATGAGCTTTCAGTCTGTGGACTTTGAGCATGCTATGCTATGCAATAGCCATGTATCCTGTTCAATTGCAAAGTCAGTCCCTGGATGTGGAAGATTAACACTAATTTGCAAGCTGTTGTGAACATTAACTACCAATTTGTGATAGCCATGTATATTATGAAGACTAGAGTGATTGCTACAATGAGCCTTGCAAATGTGAGACCTGATATGTCAAGGTATAGATGTAAGCATCCAAAAGTATGATTTGCACTAATAACTTTTTGCCAGATATAGGATGCAGTGGCTTCTTGAGTTCATGTAATTCACAGCCAATAGTGAAGCATCAAGAATCAACTGCCATTTGAAGACTTGAGCATACTCCTTCAGCTTCTTGAAACTCTGCCAAACTACAGCAGGCTCTTTGACCCAGAACCTGGAGACACATGTCAATTGTTGTCAAGCAAGAGCATATTTTTAGAAACCAGACAATCACAGTGTAGTACATCAGAGTTTCTTCACTTATTCAAAAACAAAATTTAATAGTAGTTACATATTTGTTATGACTCACCAACTGACCTCACCAACTTTTGGCCTTGACACACCCCGGACCAGCCCATAACCCCCACCCTCAAACACCACTCCCGACAACCATTGCTACACATCCCTGGCAACCCCAAACCCTGGCACCTTGGCTGCCACATAGGCTCTATGCTACCAGGCATCACTGAGCTCTGGCACCTTGGCTGCTATGTAAACACTTGTCAATGGGCTGCCAACAATATTGCCAATCACTCTTGCAATCACCAACTCCTGCTGTGGTGCTGGCAAGACAACACACTTGACCCCAATGCACTCCATTGGAAATACAATGCACTTGACCCCATGCACTTGATCCTACCTGACCCCCACTGTACCAATATCATTGCAGACTGTACCAACCACCCTGACAATCCCTGGAGCTGAGGGCTCCTCCTGGACTTGGCTGGAAGCCCATATATAAACTGTAGGATAGCACACATATATGGTAGTCTTGATATTGCATTACTTTGCCCTGTTTCTATTGAATTCTTTTTGACTTGTGTCTCAGCTCTCATCTCTCTTGTCCTCATCTCATCTCTTGTCATTCCATGTTCCATGTCTCCATTTCTTATATTGTGCCTTGTTCCGTGACTTGTACTCCATCCCTCAACCTACGATCTCTTTCCCCATGACTTGTGTTCCCATCCTGTGACTCATGATCTCTCCTCCCATAACTGTTCTCTCTTGTTCCATGATTTGTATCCATTTCCATACTCTTACCCTGTGCTTTGCATCCCATTTCTGTTCTCCATTCCATTTCACTGTTTGTCTTGTACTTCACTTCTCATTCTGTTCCATACTCATCTTCTCATCTAATCTTCATTTCTTACTCAATACTCCCCTCCTTCATTCTCCTGGAGCATTGCCAGTGCAGCTGAGCTCCCATTGTCAGTGGGACCTGACAATATTTTCAACACTAGTATTGATTGGACACTGCAGGTTATGTACATCTAAATATTGCATGATGCATATAAAAGAAAGCATTCCACCAAATGTCAATCCTGAGACAGATATCATGGAAATCAACAAGACCAAGAGAAGGTTTGAATGTATCATCAGGATGGTATTTGCTCCAGTTCAAATGAACCTGTTTCCACTTTGTAAGTGCATCATTCCATATTTTTTTTCAGAGATTGTTGTGAAATCCTTCCTTGTAGAGATATACTGCCATTATGGTCAATTTCTGCTCCCAAAAAATTTGATAGGTCTTCTTATTGTGGATTACAATTCATGCCTGTGCACAGACAAAAAGTTGAATACACACTAGGAATGCAGAGATAAAAGGCCCTGGAAATATGCACAGTTCCAAACACCCTATGCTATGGGTCCTCAAAGTTGAAAAATTTTACCTTCTTTTGCAACCATTTTTCTTTCATGACTTGGTCTGGTCCATCTATACACTCCTGAATTTTGGTGCCCATGAAGTCTACAATGAAGGGCTTTCCTTTGATATGAGAAGTGACCAATTTCTCATGTATAAGGCCTATTTTGGTAGAGTGAAATTTCAAGACAATGTACACAGTAGTGTTTCTTTAAAAGAAATGCTCTATTCAATTGTTCTATTGCCTAGGACTTTGGGCCCTCACTTGAATGCTTGATCCATATTCTTTCATTCAGGATAGATTGGAGACCAGAGGCTTGCCACAACATGAAAGAATCATGAATGTGCAAGGCACATCTTCTGACTCTGAATCCAGAGGATGGATACCCTGACAATCTTATAGTGACTATAAAAATGGTATATGAGCACTGCAGAGGGACCATGAGTGATTAACATAATTCTAAGAATTTTGTCCAAGGCATCAAATAACAACTTTGTCATCACAGGTTAACTTGACAATGACAACTTTATCAGCCATCTCAGCCTTCAAGATATTATGGTCATTTCTAGTTTTTTCTGAAGAGGCTAACATCAAGAGATCAAACAATCTGTGAAATTGAAAAATATCTCCTGAAGATTAATAGAAGGCAATCAATCAAGAGAGGTGCAGGGACTTGGATAAATCATGCTTATTTCATTTTTCACAAATGTGGATGGAAGTACAAGCAACAAGCAACCATTGTATTCAGACAGCTCCTTTTTCATATCAATCTTGTCACTGTGTACCAAAACAAAACCAGTGTAAAAGCTTCAATAGTTGCAGACAGTGCAGTCAACAAGGCTTCTTGACTTTTGGACCTTGGTAAAAAATAGTGAGTTACTAAATATTTCCTCCTAGTGAGTATAGTAGTAATAGCCTATGTATAGCAACCACCATGAACACAATGATTAGGCAATAACTATTTGTGAACCCCATGAACTCCATATGAACTAATGTCACAATAGTACACCTAGATGTTGAATAGAACAGCCCTACAGAAGTACTTGCCAATGTACACACCATTTTTATATAACATCATTGTCATAATTAACCAGTAAAATCATATTCCATTGAGGATTTTGCACAACAGGGGTGTAATTCAGAAAGTTCCTTGATGAGTTTTCTGAGGTGTCCAAGCTGCTGATCCTCATATGTGGCCTCACAAATGAATCATGTCTGAACATATGTTCGAAGATCTTCAAGTACCAACAGTTCAGTTTGATGATTACAAGTAGACTTTATAACTATCTTGATTTATTTGAGCTGACAGCACTGTTGTCAAGGTGTGATTGGGATGAGGAACTTCTCAAGTAACCATGCATCAGGAAAAAATAACTTGAGTATATACTGCTATCTAAGCTGTCTAATGTCTAATATTTCTGATACTTTCATACACAAGTCCCTTGTTGATACATGCCATACACATCCACTCAAAGTCCCTATATATCTAAGTGAGTATCGGTAGGTAAGTGTTGTACCTAGATTGAAGCGCAGTGACATATTCAATTGAGCCCGTAGGCAATGCCGAAAGGACACGATGGTCAAAATTGTCCCGAGCTCGCTACTAAAGCTCGTCTTAATACAAGCTGAGTCAATGGTATGAATTATTCTTTGGATGATGATAGAGAGTATTTGCCGTCTGCCTCACCTCAATGTCACACAGTGTGACATTGTGTTCATGAGGAACAAAACCGAATGATTATGTAAGCAAGGAACTTGAATTTTTTCTCCGTTACTTACTGATTCCATACCCTCGTACATATTTTCCTGTTTATGCATGGAAAACACCAACGGGTTGGACGCAGCAGGAACTGTGAGGCCCTCCTTATAGCATATGTATTTACCATCTGATCTTTGGAAACCTCGAAAGGACACCCCGAGTTTATCCAGCTGGCGTTTCAACCCCCTGTTGAAGCTTGATCAATGGATTTCCTCTTCCTTGGTTGATGTATGGCCATGGAAAGGCAAAGTCTGCCGATAGTGTGCCCTTCTTTATTTTTCTATGCTGACGACACATCATAGGAATCTCGACATAAAACTAGCGCCTTACCTTTGGAAATTCTGACTGAAATTTTGAAGCATGTCCACTGGCATGATTTGCTTACCATGCGGCAGGTAATTTTATTGACTCAATTCGAAAGAGAACAATGAATCAATGTCTGTAGGTTTGCAAGCAGCTAAATGACGTTTCACGAACACGAACAATGTGGACTAGTCAGTATCGAAGTTATTTAGCAGAGAAAATGTTTCGACTTGGAACGGAAGAGCCCATTGACTTATATTCGTCAGCGGAACTAGAGTCCTGGGTTTTGCAGCGAAGAAGTGCTGATCAGGAATGGGACATAGCAAGCCATCCTGTTCGAGAACGCATGATCTGGGCGAATTACAAATTATACACATTAACTCTGGTCCCAGGAGGACGCTGGCTACTCGTTACTACCTCCGATGCTTCAGTGTTATGTTATGACCTCGAAGATCCCGAAATGCGGAGCACTGTCTTGACACCACCACGTGATGACCCCAATGGCCCGTCAATATATACCGTGGCCGTTGACATTGATCAATCCAATCCAACACTGAAATTCTTAATGGTGAACTATCCTTCAGACTACTTCCGTAAGTCATTTTACATTCTCGCCAGGCGGGTAACGCAATTAAAAAAATCTGGATCGCGATCTAGTGCAACCTGTGACTGGTTCATTTGACCTCATTTTCTGGTCTGTTGAACTTCGTGGGCATGGGTCTTCAGCACATCTGGAAGCACATCTTCTGCATTCCTTTCCAGCAACAGAACCGTCGACTACCATATTAGCTGTCAGTCTTAGTGGTGACCTATTCGCCAGACTTGTGTATACGTCTGGGTTTCGCTCATATATCGAGATCTTCAACTGGAGATTATCGACGACCTTGGTGCATCGTAGAACTGTTATATTTCCCAGACATACGGACTCAGAGAGCCCAGTACGTGAGGCTCTCATAGTCTGTCCACATAGCGATTGATACCATTGCTCTAGAATTCGCTTTTGCTGCTTCCTGACAGACGATTAGTCTTTGTCTCCTGCTACAATATTTCAATGTATGATATAGGGGTAATGGTCGATGATCGGCCTATTGCACCCGTAATCCCACAAAATCCGTCAGAATTGCAGTGGGCATTATCTGACAGTGACGGAAACTTTCAATTCCAACATCATCAATCGACTCTGGATTCTCAGGCTGTTACTCTTGTGCTGACTTCTGAGCAGATGGTCTACCATTTAGTAATTCCTCGCGATGTTGATTATACGCCACATCTTGTACATCATGCGATTATACCTCAAGAATATGTTATTCATACGGCTGGAAGGGAGAAGGCCCTTGGGAAGAAACATAGATCAACCTTGGTCAAAATCGGCATGGCTCATGGCCCAGAATCGGACGCAACAGGATGCGAACTGATCGTTTCACGAATTCCCGAAATATCACTGCAGACTCAGTCCTTCCCTCGACCTATCTTGACTGAGGACATTGGACGCATTATCACTAAGATGGGGGGTAGAATATATATCTTGGACACATGTGTATTTCCTGTCGTGTAGTCCAACAAGTCCTTTTCCTGAATTTATCATATCTACGTAGATGCCCAGAAATTTCGTGGTCTCTGTATTCGTTAAGGAGGGTTATGTTTCAAATGTGAAGATTAGTTGATTCCTAGGTGCTCCTATAGCTCAATTCTGGTTCGAAGCAGTCATGGCATCTTTGATGACTTCTCCTGGCCGTGTACTCTGTGGGGGTGTCATAAGCAACATCTATCAATTTACCCAGATGATGATCAGCGTCATCAGGGCCCGAAGAGTCGAAGCGTTGACGGATCGTATGCCATTCATGTCCAACTTCACTTCAGTTGTCCGCAAACATTCCCTTTTCTCTGCATCTACCACACCAAAGAGCCAAACTTCCCCGCTTGTAAGAGTAAATGCGAGGTTACTGCAAGGATCGTTGAGAGTCACTAGCACTGGCGGACAAGATAAGATCGTTCAGCACGACCGGATAATTGCAAATCACCACTGGGAATAGTGGCTTGTACACGATATGGCACGTACTTGAGTTTCGTAATGCTGTTCGTATCTGTTTTAGCAGCGGTTTGTTCCACAATGCAATAGATGCTGAGCTTACATTGCAAGACATTCCGCGATGGCTTGTGGTTCATGAACGTGGAGATTTATATTCTTGTCCTCGCGGTTTGCCTCACAGATGTTGAAGACATCGTTGGGAGTGAAGAAATGCAAGGCCCGAGCAGCATTTTCCCTGTCCAATAACATTTTTTCAACCCCTATCAGAGCTGCATGCCCTGTAAAAGCCACGAATCAATAATTATTCTCGACGCTGCCTCAGATTGGATCAAAGGTCTCTCAGTTTGAGAAATCTACAAACCAAGGTGATTGGCTCGCCTTTCTGTTTACGCTCTGCTCGATTGTGTACAGTGTCTCGTGGAGAAAAGTGGGCTCCCATTCATTGACAATATTTCGAATGGAATCAAGGTATTGAGACCCTAAATGGGCTCTACCGGCCGTGGTGAGCTTGCTCAAAAAGGCATCCGGGTTGTTGGCTGTTTCCACGATCACCGTTTCTTGCATACCCAGCCTGTTGTTTAACACCTGTTTGTTGACATTAGACAACGAGATGATCTAAAAGATCCTAAGTGTCCGTTTGCAATTGAGTGATAGTGTGAATCCATACTACAGCATTGTCATGTTCTTTTTTTAGGTTTTGATATATCTTGACTTGTTTGATGACAGTATCTGTTGCATCCGCGAGATGGCCGAGCTCCTCCAGGTCCGCCCACTGATGCTGGGCTTCAGCTCTTTTGACTTTGTCTGCGATGTCCCCCAATATAGTTGCAAGCAAGTCAAGCTCATTTGCTGAAAGTTCTCCACTTGAGTGGGAGCGTCTATGTCTCTTTGCTGGAGGCAAAGAAGCAGCAGAGCTAGACATGAAAATAATAGATTGGTTAGGCTGTGTGATATGCATGCCATAACAATCCGAGCTGACATTTAAGGAAGAGTACTGGCAATTTCTGACTCGAACTGCGTAAAATTATCAATGATCAGGCACCTACACAATCAAGCCACTGATCTTGAACAAGAGAAACCTTCTAAGTCACCCTTTGGACATGAGGCTTGCAGGCCTGACCTCACGTGAGATTGCCCCTCAGGAATATGATTCAGCTTCCTTGAAGTACGTACACCAATCTCAGGAAGTTTTGGGTGAAATACCGAGCATTAGCATCTATCTGGACCTTTCTGAGGACCACTCACAATCGAAACGTCCCCGGAGATCAGGCTAGTAGAGCCAGGAAAACATGGTCACACCAGTCTAACCTGTGTAATGAGTCCACTGCTCACACAAGGCTCGAAAAACAATCGTCCGGTCAGCTCGAAATTGCCGCATAAATCTATTTTCAGGATCTAGGATCTATTAATGTATGCCTTTTGTTGGGCATGTGCTATAGTTTCAAAGTTACTCCAATTGGAGGACAATGAGAACCAGGGCAGCCCCCGTTTCATTGGTAGGCAGTGTTCACAGCTGAGATGTCAGCCAATAACTCGCAGGTTCTTAATTTTCTGTAGGATGTCAGAAGAAAAGGAATGTATCTTGATATATGGGCAGTTGCAAGCATGGCACACCCGAGATCTGTGGCGGCTAGCTGGTCGACCGCTGGTCCTCGTTTTTGTTGCCACGTGATGATCGGACCTCCCACAGCATCTTGCTCTCGTGTCGTCATTGTAGAACAGATTGAATGAGCTTGAACATGTTTTTATGTCAATATTGCATCATCTCAGGGCAATCGTTGGTTCAACATTGAATACCGCGCACCATTAGAGGCTGGAAGAAAACACTGTACGTTGGAATTGACTTAGGAATTGAGCGAAGCTCTGGCATGCGCTCTTTCTAAGATAACATCTTTTGAAGAAGACTGACTCGAGTGACCATCATTGACACTGCCCAATGATTCTCATATTGGCTATATGTCTTCAAGTTGTCCGAGCGCTGCCAATGAGATTCTCAAGAGTTCCATCATTTTAGCCTTGAAGCTGAAGCGCTTGGGGCATCTCAAAGGTTCGCTTGTTACCGTGCCCCTGTTCTTTAGTATTGACCGTCAGTAAGAAGACTTTTAGGGGTACATATATCAAAGTAAAAGGTAGCTAAACCTTTGGTATACAAACTTCTCGAGCTCGTCTCTATAGGACGAACCCGCTCATCCAGACAACGAATACCCCACACACGCATTCTTTTCCTTCATCTCTATCAACCTATCCAGCATTGCCTTTCCCCTCTCGTTCAGCCCCTTACGAAATGCATCTTCCTTCATCCAATCCAGACCGTGCTGAAGAATATTTCGTGCGCGTGTAGAACCTCCTCTCACGTTACCCATAGTAGCGTGTAGTGTCGCGCGTTTGTCTGTACGATTGTATGTCGCGCAATGGAGAATATTCGAGTTGTAGAAAACGGTCTCGCCGGCTGAGATTATGATATCAAGCGAAACGCGTCAGGCGCGAGGTGAAATACGCACGGTGAAGCGTCAGTTGTATGGCACTAGGCATATCGAGAGGATCGCTGGGAGGTTCGATGGTCTCGCTGTGCTTGCGCTGCTCTGGTGTTCGAGGTGTTCGATGCGAGCCGGGTACGATGTACAGGCAAGAGTCACGATAAAGAGCACTATCTGATACGTTAGTATATCCACGAGACACTATGGAATGCCTTCGTACGTGTTCCATTGAACCTGAACGAAACTGTGGCGTCAACAATATAATACCAATTTTAAACTTGAGATGACGTACACCAAAATGCCACTTCTGCAAAGCTTCGCGTTCCTCTTCTTCGCTCGCTTTCTCGCTGACATCGTCACGATGCCATCGAAGCGCAAAATTATGTCCAAGTGGGTTGATAAGAAGATTGAACAACTCTAGGACAAACTTCAGCTGACAAGCTCGACAATACACGAAGCCACTCGCCCATCTCCAAATCCTCCTCTCGACATTCAAGCAACTCTATAGCGACATCCAACAACTTCTGCGAAGTATACCACTCCGCAAACACAGGTTCACCAAGTCCCGGATGCATAACATGCTGAACGCCCCATGAATCAGGGTTATCGTCACCGAAAGGCGGAAACTGCTTCCCCACGGTTCTGCGATGTGGCCATTTGCCTTCACGGGTGAGGGATACGATGCGATCGCATGCTTCACGTAGCTTTTGCTCGTCTGAGGAGCTAGGGATTAGGTCGGAGACGATGACGAAACCTTGTTCTTCGTAGAGAGTTTTCAGCTCGGAGGGCATCGTGAATTAGGTCAAGAGGAAAGTGGGACGTCTGTAGAGCGGGTGCCGCATCCGAGGATTTTCAAGAAACATCCATGCCGGCGGTACGGCGTGATCAGAAGATAAACGAAGAAAAAGCTTGGGCCTTGAGGCATGTGGTGCGTTAGTCATATGTCTTCATATGTCTAGAGAACTTGGCTTCTTCGAGCAATTCAAGCTAGGGCCACAGCAAGATATTTAATACTTTGCGATGGTCCACATGACATATGGCAACTGACAGCGATTGTCCTCTATGGGTGATGGGTCCTCTGGTTTATTTAAATAAGTATGGGCCTGATGGGTTGACACTCTCCCACATTACGACATATGCTTGGACGAATTTACATTGAAGGAAGCTCACGTTCACTACGCTTTCAACCATGCGCGATCTTCCACCGGACACTTGGGCTCTTATTGCTTCATACATCCCCCTTCAAGCCCTTCCGACCTTGATGTGGATGAACCGTACCCTTTTCAATCTCGTCCTGGACACACGATACGGGATAGTGGAATGGGGAACGCTGGATAAGAAGTTGATCAGACTCCTCGAGCGACTCCAGTCAGTCCCACTCAGCCGTGGTCTTGCAACGGGTGATCACAAAATGTTGATTAATCATGCACCAGAGATCCCTTGATAGCAAGTCGTGTTCGGCGTCTCCACATTCGGCCATGGTTCATCCAGTACCTCTTCGAACGAGAAGCACTGTTCCAACGATCATCCCTCATGGAGCGAGAGACTTGGAGCTATACATTTGGACAGATGCTGAATTACTTTTACCCTAGCGAATCCAACACCACTCCAGACGATCGTCCTCCACGTCCCCACGGCTTCACAACGTACCCGCCAACAAACGAGCTCATGACCTCCATGATCAAAGCAATCAAAGGCATGACAAACGTCGTCGAATGCGAGTTCCAATGGAGAGACATGCCAGTCAATGCCGATACGCTCTCCTTTCTCTCCTCCGCTCGAGCAGCATTCCAAACCAACCTGTCCAAGCTCGTCCTACGTACCCGCGTGTCAAGGTTCGACCAGATCCTGGCCTTCGCTGACTTTCCCCACCTGACTGAACTCGAACTCCATTTCGAATACGATCCATCCACCGAACGCGGCATCGGTGAGATCAACGTCGACGTCCTGATCCGGTCAGTTGCGCCTTTCATCAACCGCCTTCAAGGTACTCTCCACACGTTGACAATCGCGTCCGTCGCCAGATGCGACCATTCCACATTCCTCCGCGCATTAGAGTCGCTCCCGAATCTCCGAACCCTAACTCTCCAGCTGCAGTTCAATGACGCGCAGTATCTCTACAGCCCCTCTTCGTTAAGCAACCTTCTCCTGCGCCACAAATCATTGTTAACTACGCTCGTCGTACGTCCGAATTATGACGAGGGACTTGCAAAAGCTCTGGGAGCATGGCAGGCTATCAGCGACGCATGCACGGCCGACTTGAGCAGTCTCGAACGATTAGAGTCACTCACGTTCCCAGCAATCGACCTACCCACAATGATATCGTTAATCCACGACGCACCTGCACAGCTGCATACTCTTCGTCTATTCGGTCGGTACCTCTCGCCCGAGGAAGTATCATCTATCATCGATGCTCTCGAACCTCGGACAAACCTGCGAACATTGTCGCTGGACGTCCAAATCCTAAATTCCGAATTGTTCTCTCAACTCGCAACCACACTCCCTCTACTCCATTCTCTCACAATCGTTCTCGAAACACCCCCGGTACGTCTGTGTTTGTATCTATCACATCGTGACCACAGAAATCACTGATTCCCCTCCCGGTTCCTCTAGAACCTATACAACCAATACGTTTTCATAAACGAAGGCTACGTATCCCATACCGACTGGCTGCTCTACGACCTTGGAGTATACCACAAATATCACAAAGAGGAAGACTCGTCGAACAGTTCCTCGACGAATATGGAGCAGGACTTGATGTGGCACATAGGTTCTCATATCCTTCCTAATGTGAAAAGTTTCAAGGGGACGGGGTATAAGCGCTCGCGGTGGCAAACGTCAGATTGAACGTTTCGAAATCAAGTATGTATCTAGTATGTTGAATGTCATCGTGAGCATTATCTAAGTAAATAAAAAAAGCAAGTCAACATCCGCGCGCAGTCTACCGATCAACCACCCGTCTGTAATATAAAGAGAAGGGGAGAGAAGGAAAGAAAAGAAAAGCAAGGAAAAAAACAAAACAAAACAAGAGATTATGTATGTACATACACAAACGAGAGAAAGGGTGAAAACATAAATTACACATACATAGCTCAATAGTCCAGATAGTCCATACTCCATAACTCCATAACTCCACTATTGTCTCGACGCCAGCGCAGCCAGCAAAATATCATAATCAATCTTCGCAGCTACCCAGAAAAAAAAAAAAAAAAAAAAAAAAAAAAAAAAAAAAAAAAAAAAAAAAAAACGCAAATGAGTTCCTAAAAAAAAAAAAAACGCCCAAACAACCCACCTTTCAACACAAGCCTAACAAAAACCCTGGCCAACTCGGGCTCATCCCTCTCCATCCTCTCCAAACTCGCACAACTCAACCTCCACACCCTCGCCTCCCTCTCCACCACGACCCGCGCGTTCCTCTGCATCCCCGACAGCGCCGACAGCTCCCCCGCCACCGTCCCCGGCACCATGCTCTCCTCCACGCACTCGAGGTGCTCCGCGAACTTGTACGACGCGCGCAGCACGCCCGATTCGAGGATGTAGAGCCCGTCGGGCTCGTCGTTTTGTTCCCAGAGGACGTGGTTCGCGGGGAGGTGGTATGGTTCGAGGTATTTGGTGAGGGGTTGGAGGAGGACGTCGAGCGTGGGGGCGCCCGTGGGGGCGGTGGAGTCGTGAGATGAGAAGGCTTTGATGAGTGTGTTGAGTGGTTCGCGCGGGTATTCGTGTTCGCCTGATTCGGCGATGGTGTAGTGGTGCTCTGTGGGGGGGTGGGGAGAAAGAAAAGATGACAGAGAAAGAAAAAAGGATGTAGGTACCAACCATTCGCGATAGTCCTATCCCCCACATCCCGCAAATAAGACCTCCTCGGCGTCATCGGGAACGGCGGCGAGGACTGTACAATTTCCAACCGATCATATCCACGATTATGTCGTCCCGGAACAGCCGCTAAAAAACACACACACGTCCAAGTTGAGCCGAACGGTATCTATCATTCAATAAAAACACACACCAAACGCAGTCGACGACACGCCCTCATTCTTCCTCCCCAAATACCACGCACGCAGATACGCATTCTCCGTCCCTACCCCCCCGAAAAAAACCCACCAGATCGTCAGCACACACCACAAACCAAAGAAAATCAAAACACTCACACTCCATCGCATCACTAAC
>QGOB01000550.1:0-26264 GCA_003313055.1 Termitomyces sp. MG145 | reverse complement strand
TTCGCGCGCGTTACTATTCGTACCCCGGAGCGTCCGGACTTCCTTCGGACCACTCGTAGCTGTACCCGGAGCTTTCGCGAAGCCCCGGACCGTACTTAGCCTCCCGAGCTCGCCTAGTAAGGACTCGCCAGTGTAGCTGAGCCCCCGTCGTCAGCGGGACCTGACAGGGAGCATTACTAAACGGAGGGCGCCAAATGGTGTCTGGAAAGTTGTTAAGTCGCGAGAGGCGGGATCAATAAGGTGCTCATCATAGCCAACGTAGAGATCGAGGGTAGCGCCACAAATGCAGCCGGCGAAGGATTCAGCGACGTGATCAGGGAAGGGGGGAACGCCAGAGTGGCAGATCGTGACTTGGTTTAATGGCTCGAGGCTGTGGACTAGGCGAAGTTTACCGTTTTTCTTCAAGACACAGAACCAGCATGACCGGTAAGCGGAGTTCGAAGGTTCGTAAATGCCCGCTTGGATCTTGCTACGGATGATTTCGCAGATTTCCTTCTCGAGGCCCGGCGGTATTGGTTGGTTGTGCTGAACCCAAGGAACGTGAGGGATGGTCGGTATGCAGACGAGGGGAAAGAAGTCGGGTTGGAGGCTACCTCATTCAGAGTCTTCCCAAGCGAACAGGTTTTGTTGCTTAGCGACAAGGTCCACGAGTACGTTAAGCTCATCTTGGGTAAGAAAGCTGGTATCGTGTTCCTTAACGAAAGTCGCTTTGCGGTCGTCGGTAAAGCGGGGAGTCGGTAAGAAAGGAAGGGGATTAGGATCAAGCTTGGGTATGTTTGCTAAGGGGTCGCCAAGGATGTGACGTTCAATTCAGAAGTCTTTGCTAACGTGGCTAGCGACGGGCTTGGTCTTCAACGCGACAGGCTTATACTTCTTCTTGACTTGGACTCCTTTTTGTTTTGGCTCGGCAGCGGCGTAAACGGCTGGGAAGGGGACGTTAACGTAAACGGGGGTAGAGACGGTATCGAGCATTCCAGATGCTTGGCCAAGAATAGAGGGATCGGAGAGACTAGGGGAAACAAAATAAGAGCGCGGCGGGATAACAGCTTCGGAAAGGTCGCTAGCGGTCGCATATAGATAGGCAAGAGAGAGATTGTCGGAAACTGTTTTTGGGTTTTCTAATATTTCGGAATCGAGCGGGGTATGCGATTGCACTATAACGGAGTGCTTTTGGTGGTCATAGTCGAGGATGACCGCTAAGTCTTCCTCAGAGTCGCTAACCGTGGGGATGGTGGCGAAAGCAACGGGGCGGTCCGGCGCTATACTTAGGCTGAACCCTTTGTGGCTTGGGCTGACCGCGGGGAAACGTAGGGATTGTGCGACGAAGGCCGGTATTGGGGTCCGTTATCGTGATTGTGGTTTCCGTTTCGCTAAGTGTATCGATGGTACTCTTGGTTAAGACGTCGAAGGGATGACCGAGCAGGATATTGTAAGCGGGTGAGCATAGGACGTGGATCTGGAGGTACAGGGTGATACCGCCAACAGTGCAAGGGACGTTACGAGCCTAGACCAAGCGATTTGTCCATAGTACCGTTAGCGCTCTGCATGTTCAGAATGATGCTGGGGTCGTAGGAGATACCGAGGTAGTTAGCGACTTCAGCAGACATGGAGATGATCTGAGAGCCGCTATCCGCTATACTTTCAATTTCCTTGTGGTTATCGACCAAGAGCATGATGGACCGGATTGACTGGGATTCCTGAGCGACCGTCAACGTAACTGGCTCCTCACCAGGCGGTAGCGACTTGATGCACGCTTCCACTGGGTCAATCGAGGTGACTTGGGCTCTAGCGGCATCAGTAAGAGGAGGCTTGGCAGCGGAAGTGTCATTTAGGGTAAAGAAGGGCAGAGTGTCGTCAACGATATCGGTAGACTCTTGGAAGGCAGTGATGTTGGAAGGCACGTTCCATTTAGGAGTAACAGCGTTTCTGAACTGGTTCCGGAGGTTGTTAGAGAGGGAACAGAGTTCGCCGACAGAGACGGTAAGCTTGGTCTGAAGAACCCGGTCAAATACCTGCTTGGACTGTTTGATATCGTAGATGGGGGCCGTGCTCCGGTAAGCAGCGTCAGGCCGTTTGTCAGGAGCGCCAAAGTTTCGATTAGTCGGAGGCTGGTAGCGAGACGATATACCGGAATAGGGGTGGACTGGGGGATCGGCCGTGGGAACAGGGTTAACGGCTGGCAGCTCAGGGACTTTAGCGGTACCGGTAGCAGAGGCAGGGGCAGGACGTTCGTTAGCGACAGGGGGACTGGTGGGAGAACTGGTGGCGGCAGAGTCGTTAGCGGCTTTAGGGGGAACCGGTCGATATCCCTTAGTGCGAGGGATCTTGATACCGTCAAAGACTTCCGCTGGGTGGCGTAGAGCGTAAAGTTCCCGTTCTAAGGCAGTGACACGTTCTTCCCTGGATAACGTTCCTGGACTAGCGGTTGCCGGTTGCAAGACTTCGTGAATAAACGTCTGGGACATGCCTTGGAGTTGTTCCGCATCAGGGTTAGCATTAGCGGTGAGTCGGCCGGTAAGAATCTGGTTGGGGTTGAGCCTGTGCCATTCGTCGACACGTTCCATATAGAGCCGTTTGCCGACATAGTTGGGGATCATAGCGCCAGACGGTAATACAACCTTGCCTTCGTGGTTCTGACGGATTTTGCCTTGACTGATGAAGCTTTCGAGCTTAATGCAATTGCCTCGTACCATCGTGTGACCGGTTTCGCCGCAGAAGTGGCAACTGTCGCTAAGAGGTCGAGAGGCACAGGGCTGCGAGCTGTTACCGGCAGCCAATGCAGCCATCTTTTCCTCCATACGTGCGAGAGTGTTAACGATAGCAGCGGCAGCGATGTCGAGAGGTTCCTTTTTAATGATAGTGGTTGGTACGGGAGCGGGGGTGTTAACGGTGGGAGTCTTAGCATTAGCGGTCGTGGGTTTCTTCGAAGTTGTGGCAGTGTCGGTACCCTTCAGAACCCATTTGGCAGCTTCAAAGACTTGTTCTACCTCATAGGGGTCTTCCGGGTGATGGTCGGGAAGGGTGATTTCTAAACGGCGGACGAGTTTGGACCATAACGAAGTCGGTATGCCTTGCTGGAACAGACGGCGTTCCTCGTTCCGGTAGATCTTGCTTTTGGCCAAGAGCCAACGCGCCAGGCGCTGGAAGTCCCTATAGTAGTCCGAGAAGTGTCCAAGAGTAGAGATACTGGTCGAGAAAGTCTGGTTTACGAGTCACTCGAGATCCTGAAGAGTGTAATGGGCAGATTCCTCAGTGCCGGGATATAAACGGAAGACCGCTACTTTCCACTCGGCGTAGGTATGGTCGCTAAACTCTGGCAAGCCAAGCCAGGTCTCCGCGGTGTCATACGATACATACCGAGCGGCGTATTCCTTTTTCTGGTTATCGTCATTAATGGCGCAGTCCGCTAAGAGATATTCGAGCTTGCAGAAATACTGGGCGAGCTCTCAGGGGCAACTCTTGTCCCACTTAGGCGCGGTAGAGTCGTTGCAAGGTGGCATGTGATGGGAAAGGCGGGCGTCACCCATGGCGGTAGGGTTAACGGGTGTCGGTAAGGGCGTAGAGGATTGAACTGGGGAATAAGGGTCTGGGGATAACGGTGGTAGCGGTGCGTCAAGGAAGTTGTCGATGTGATGGCCTGGGAAGTTCTCTAAGAGTTCGGTAACGTCGAGAAGTTCCCTAGCGGTAGCGAGTTCTTCTTCAAGGTTACGAGGCGGAGTCGTTAAGGGTGTTAACGGCAAAGGTGGGGGAATGTCAAAAGGGATAACGGGGAGCGAAGCTTCGGTAACGAGACGTAAGCGGTTTTTGGCCTGGAGGCGAGTTTCCGGTGGAATTTTTACTATAGAACCCCTCGCGGTGGGCTCCAAAATGATGCGCTGACTTGCCGCCTAGCTGCCATGCAGAAAACAACCAACAAGACCAGCCAGATAGGGATAGCTAGCAAGCAGTAGCGTTACGTGTGTGTGTGAGAGGAGTCTAGCAAAGTCCCAGAAACCCGGTAAGGAGATAAGAAGTCGGAGTCAGTAAGGAAGTGTGAGGGAGCGGTAAGAGATAACAGTGCGGCCGCTAGTGTCTGCGCCGAACCGTCGCTAAGGGGAAATCTGTCAAAGACCCAAAAGGTCGTTAAGGAATAACGGAAGAGTTAATGGAAATATACGAGCCACTAGCCGTAAGCGCTAGCGTTTAACGAAGGCGAAGCAAGGGCACCCGTATGGTGCTTAACGAAAGCGGAGCGAGTGCACCCGTATGGTGCTTAACAAAGGCGACAAGGAGCAAAGTAGACTGGACTGGGTAATCCCAAATCAGTCGTTAACGAAGCAAGAGCGTGAACGAGATCTTAAGTGTAGTCTGAAGTGTGGACTAAACTCTGGTACGATTCGATGATTTGTAGCTACTGACAGGGCAGTATTTATAGGTAAGTAAGACAGTAGATAAAAGGGGAAACCGGTAATAGGTAGTAAGCGTAGCGGTTGCATGTGATAATGTGATAATGCGTGTCAGGAGTAAGACGATAAAAGGGGAAAACAGTAATAGATAGTAAGCGTAGCGGATGCATGTGATAATGCATGTCAGGGGCTGTAGGGAGAGGGGCCTGAACTGTTGCAAGGTCGGCTGGGTCATTAAGGGAAAGGTCGGTAACGGTCGGTGTCGTTAGCGGTCGGCCGGTAGCGGTCACGTGCTGAGGCCACGTGCTTGGTTCAACTTGTCGGTGTCGGGCAGCCAGCGCTGACCGAGGCGTATCAGCAGCCATGCAATCAAGGACCAAGAGCAGGGTGGAAAGGGTCTTGGGAAACCCATGCTGTTCAGCAATGCATGGGAAATCTGCCTAGTCAGCAAAATGCTGAGTAATGGGGTGGAATCAGAGAAGATATGTAGGAAGGAAGGAAAAAGAAAAAAGAATCCTACAAGATTAAGAGTACCCAGAAAATGGGCTCAATCCACATCAGAAATAGGCAGTTGTCAGGCAGTGGCAAAGATACCAGTCAGCACCTGAGCAAAGGGAGAGAAATGCATCACACCCACAATAACATTATTCTTGTCATGTTTTACAGAATGTTTCAAGAGGGCATGATTATTGGGAGGTGAGGAGACAGTTCCCCCACCAGAGACAGCACCAACGGGGTGGCTAGTAAGGTTGCGAGGACCAGTAGGGGTGTTGCAAAGGAGGCATGAGCTGATGAGAAAATGGAAAGTTGGTGTCACAAGGCTTTATGGTCATGTGAATAAGATCTGAGACAGGAAAGGACAGTGGCAAAATAAAGGCAAATTTTTTTCCAATAAAAAGAAAATAAGAAGTAAATGGAAATTGTCTTATGGGTGCAGTGGGAAATGGGTGGCACTCGGGAGTGATGGCCTGACTGAGGGCAGTCAGTTCGTTAGTGCGGGGGAGGTGATATGCTGGTCTCCCCATAGACTGGCCACAAAAGTCATAAATAATAAAACAAAAACCTGAAAACTGCTGAAAAGTGTAAGCAGAAGTGTTGAAAACTGTAGACACATGCCAATGACTCACAAAAACACTAATGAACCCATGAGAAAGTGCATGAAACTGCCAGCAAGACAGACAAAACATCAGACCAAGAATCTAAGGTAATACAATCATGATTGTATTACCTCAACATATCCCTCCATCTGACACCGGACCACATCAACAAAGTTTGAGAAGACCTTGGGGACATTGTAGAGAGAGGAATGGGAGGGAGGAAAAGCTAAAGAAGGATCCACCACATGGACATAAGTAAAAAAAACCATGTGCTCATGCAGCCAATGAATGGCTAAGCTATGATCCAGCAAATAACCATGCAGTCTCAACCATTGAATCACACCACTTTTCTAGTGGTCCATGCACAAAGAGGAGGCTATAAAAGGGGGTAGAATTTGAGGGGAAAGGCAAGGAATCAGTTGCAATGCTTGGAGTTCCCAGGGAGTGGTTCTCTTAGGCTATCTAGACTGTTTACTTTGGGTTTTTGTGAAATTGAACCCATTTTGTTTTGCATCAAGGCAGTTTTAAGTCCTTGTTGAAACTAATAAATCATATTATTCATTTTACCTACTATTGGTTTTTCTTGAGTGTAACTTAAGTGCATTTTCAAGAGCCCTTGCAAATCAACATGAATTACAGTGTGTCTACATAGTTGGACATTACATAATCAGAATTTGCTTCATCTGGAGCCCACTGCAAGGGAAGCTGATCTTCTGATTAGCTGACTAAGCAAAAAAAAATCAAAGACACACAAGGTTGACAAGGAGGTCAACTTCTCATAGGTTAAGAGGGAGTGATACACTGCCCTGCTGGTGCATTGCTTATAACTGTACTTAGATTTGGTTGCTCAGGCTTCCCAGGGAGTGAAGTACTTAGGCTCTAGTCTAGAGTCAGTATAAGGGTGTTACAGTATGTTGATTTTGGATTAAGAGGCTCAGGCTTCCCTGTGAGTAAAGTACTTAGGCCTCTGAGTCTAAAAGTGAGCACTGGCACTTTAGCTTAGTGGTTAGAGCATCATAATGAGGTGCATACTCAAGAGGTTGTTGGTTTGATTCCAACAAGTGCTGCTTGCTTTTATGGAAAACCTTGTGTCCTGTCTACATAACATATCATGTGCACCTCAATTCCATTTGGTTGCCACAGTTACTGCTGGTGCTGGAATCTGTTTCTGAGAGAAAAAAGGACAAAGAAATGTGTTACACCATAAATAAGCAAAAGGGTTTAGGCAATGAAAGATGTTCTTTTTTCCACAATAAAAAGGGGCAAAAGAAATGGCATAATACATTTCTTTCTCTTTGAAACAGATTTCATTGCCAGTAGTGAGTGTGTCTCATCTGGATATCTGTGGGCAGATTGATTAGCATAGTTTTTGGAACAATCCACAAGTACCCAGGAACTGGCATAACCTCAGATACATCCTTGCAGTCTCCCCAAGCCCATGATTGCTGCATACCTCTTAGTTTCTGGGCACCTTCCCTCAGAAGTATACAAGTGTCCAACTACAGTGATCTCTGCTGCATATAGTACTGACTTGGTTCCCAAAAAGGTCCCTCCAGCATACTTGATGCATTGCAAGATCCTGTTGACATTCCCTATGTGCTTCCATAACAAGCAGTGTATCCCAGAGTTTTCTGAAATAGTCTCACACCCTCAACTCATAGCATGTGGCCAGTTGTTTGGAGCATCATGAATATAAGGCCTAGTCACTTCTTTGATCTCCTGAAAAATGTATATAACATCATCATGGAAGATGGGGAAACAGTTCATCCTCTCCATTGACAACATTACCAAACTCAGCATCCCAAATGGCATCTGAAATGTGGTATAGTTGAAATCACACTCTCTTCTATAAGCTCTTCCTACAAAATGATGTTATTGAATTTCAATCAATGACAAATCATTTGAGGCTATACAAATGCAAGTCTCTTGTAGCCTTGCTGCTGCAACAAAGGACAAGCCATACACCTCCACTGAATTTTGCAAGCTGTTCCAGACCATCAACAGCCTTGCCACACTCTCAAAGATTTCTGGCACTAACACTTCTATTGTTGCCAAGGACAGTGGTAGTGTAAAGCTCCCTGACCAGCTCTGCTGTGATGTTTGTCAAACCCTTGGACAGCCAAAGCAGTGGTGCATCCACCCTGGGAGTGAAATGGGAGGCAAGACCATTGAAGAATCTAAGGCCATGCAAAGGCTATGCAAGGAGGAGGAAAACCAAAGACAGGAAGCACATACAAGAAAGGCATTGCAGTAAAGGGCTTGATGGCCAAGTCTATATTGTTGATATGTCCCATCTTCAGAAGATACAACTTATCACCACCACATTTGCACCAAGCAAATTGGCAGGAACTGCAACAATTGCCTCAACCAATGCTAACTCAACTGAATTCTTTGAATACCAAGGTTTCATGGCTGATGCTAATTTTGACATCAAATCCAGAGCTTCAGTTGATTAGAGTGAATATACAATACCATCTGTCCTTGCCACAACTGTCATTGCACCACTTAACTAAGCCAAATGCACACTGCTTGTCTCCTTGAACAAGAAACCCTTCTACATTGATTCTAGAGTATCACCCTGCTTATCTGACCTTGTGACCCTTGAACCTATCCATCCTTGCCCAATCAAAGAGGCCTGTCCATTGCTGCCATAGGAGTTGGAAAAATATGCCTCCATGTTCAAGGAAAAGTAGAGATTGAAGTCCAGAATGCTCTTTATGTTCCCAAGTCAATAGTACACTTCTACTCAGTCAGTGCTCTAACCATTTATATGTGCACTTCTATAACATTTGATGATGAAGGAGTCACCATCATGGACTCAAACAGTGGCACCTTACTTGCTGCCATACAGAAGTTTCAAAATGACTCAAAAGCTACCTGAACACTCAGTAGATGAGAAATGCCAATAAGTGGAGTAGTCAAAACTTGTATTAATGTTCTATCTACTCAGTATTTAACTTATAATCCCTACTAGCTATGTCATATGATATTGGGATACAATGACAGAAATACATGTGTTTAAGGTTTAGGGTTTGTAGATCTAGACCCTCCAGTGTGGTAAAATTGTTTGTTGGGAGTGGACATATGTCACCACCTTCTAGCAGGGTGCAGGGTATAATACACACCCTGATTGCAAGTTGTTCTTCTACAGCAGCCTCTTGGTCACCAAGTGGGCACAAGCATTCAATCATATTTTAGTGCTTTCTATGACAGTTTCAACTCAGCAAATGCCTTGCTCACAAGGCATAGAGTGCCAGCTATATGTGCTACAGATACCCAGGCATCCAACCCACAACCCTGGCAAGTACCTAGCCTTATCTTGGCAATGCAATGTTGATCATTCCCACTCCAATCAGCTCCAACTCCCAGAGATCCACAAGTCCAAACTCTCAGCTTAATGATCTGTACCCTCATTCTAGCATGCCCCCATCACTGACTGGTAAGTACAAGAAATACCTTGTTCATGCAGACTGCTACAAGCATCTCCTGCCACTGCCTCTTCCCACAGCAACATCTGATTCAAGGATAGCAGCTGCTCCTAAGATCCATAGCAGGGAATCATCTACCCAACTGCCCATTATACTAGTAGGATAGGATAGCGCATCTTTGTTTAGTACAGAGATACTCAAGTACCAACTATAAAGCCAACCCACATACTAAAAAGATTATTCTGACTGCTCTGGGCTACAACCACATTATCTACTCTATACAAGCACAAACAGGTAGCTGTCCTATCACTGCTCATTGCTGGCAGGCACTTATACACTCTTGGTTGTCAGAATGCATTTGCCAAACATGCTTTATTGGCTTAATTTTCCACTAATCTTGATACCTGGCACTGGTGCCTTGGCCATGCAAACTACCAAGTAATTGCTACTATGGCATGTGCTGGACTGCTCCCTGGTATGCTCTCAGCTTCCCTTCCTGTACAACCAAAATGTGACCTTTGCATTGTTGGTAAACAGACAAGAACACCAGTGCCTAAAGTGTGGGAGGAAGGGCACAGAGCAGCAAGGAAACTGGATATTGTCTAGATAAATCTAGCCGGACCTATGAGTGTACAGTCACTTACTGGGAGCAAATACATGATGAACATTCTTGATGATCATACAAACATGCTGGTGTCCATACCACTTAAATCTAAGGTTGATGCATTGCTAGTGCTCAAAGCATGGAAGGAGGAATGGGAACTAGAGACAGGCAGCAAGGCTGGGATCTACAGAACAGGTCATGACAGTAAACTTAAGAGCAACAAGATGAAAGAATGGCTTGCTGAAACAGGATCACATCACAAGTTTGGAGCACCTTACACATCAGCCTGCATGGGACATGTCAAATAAATGCATTGAACACTGCAAGGGAAGACAATAACCATGTGCTTAGCATCAGAGTGTCTAGAATACCTTTGAGATGAATTCTATTTAACTGCAGCTCACTTACATGCAAAAACACCAACAAAATGCCTCAATGGCACAACACCTTTTCAAATGTGGCATGACTGTACACCCAATCATTCCTATATGTGAGAGATAAGGTGCAAGGCATTCATACTGATACAGAATCATCATAATTCAAAACTATATGGATGTGGAGTTAAGTGCATACTCATTGGATACAGTCAAAACTCAAAAACTTATCAATGTTACAATCCCTGGACACACAAGGTCTATGAGTTATTTCATGTGTGTTTCCTAGAACAACACAATGGACACCCTATTGAAACAAATCTCAACATAGTATCAGATCAGGAGGAGCTCAGTACAATCAACCAAATTGAGGATTCTGCCACAGAAGTACCAGTAACTCTTGTGGATGAAGATGAGATGCCCCTGTTACCACAACTACAAATGAATGGCATGCCCTAAATAGCATCACAGGTCAAAAACTCACAAAACTTGGATACAAACCCAATGTCAAGATGATCAGGACACATTCTCATACCAACAGCATGGAGAAACCCAGACAATGCTCCTATGATGCATCTAGAGTGAGAAATACAAGAGTCACATGAAGTCAGTGAGTGGATCAAGAATGCCAGAGTAGAGAAGAGACAGAAGTACAAGACACTGTGATTGATAGAGACTGCAATAATATACCTCCACAGACAACACCAGACAATAATACTGCTATAGCTAAAGAAAATACACCTGACCTTGCTAATATTACATCTCCAGACATCATTGAGCAACTCCTGCATGTAGCCAAAACAATGGAAAACCCAATCTCCTTGAACTTAGACAATGAGCCATGCACCTGGAAAGAAGCACAACAGACTGTGGATGCTAAGCAATGAGAAAAAGAGGAGCTGAAGTCTCTCAGAGACATGGGGATATGGAAGCTGATTCCAAGGGAGGAAGTACCAGCAGGCCAGAAGATTAGAAAGGGGTGCCCAGTGTTCAAGATCAAAAGGGGCAAACATGGTAGGCCAGTATACTTCAAAGTATGTTTAGTCTTGAAAGGATATGAGCAGATACACAGTCAAGATTACACTAAATCAATCTCACCAACTGCATGCATGGAGTCATGGCAAATATTGCTCCATCTGACTGTGGCACAGGAATAGGATTCCACACAAATCAACATGAAAACTGCTTTCTTATATAGGCTGCTCCCTGAAGACAAGACCTAATATATGGAACAACTCAAAGGCTTTAAAGAACCTGTAAAGTAAAACTATGTCTGCTGTCTATGAAAAGGTATCTATGGCATGAAGCAAGCAGGTTGAATCTGGAATAATACTCTCAATGACAACATGGTTGAATGAGGATTTATGCATCTCCCATGCAAATCATGCATATACTATAGGAAGGTCAATGCTGGCATCATAATAGCAGCTGTACATTTAGACAATTTCTTCTCAATAGCAAGCAGCAAGACCAAGAATGACAGGTTCAAGGAACAGATGAGAACAGTCTGGATTATCCCTAAGTTAGGACTCCTCAAGCTTGTTGTCAGCATTGTGGTTGAAGGGACAGAAAGATGGCAGTGGTCCATCTATCACAGACTGCCCTCATAAACAAAGTCATACAACAATTTGGTCAGTCAGATGCAGTGCCTCTGTTTCTTCCAATGGACCCAGGCCTCAAGCTTCACAGAATTGACCAATTCACCTTGACAAAAGACAGACAAATGATATTGCAATGTACACCATATTGCTCACTGGTCAGATGCCTACTCTATCTTGCTATATCCACAAGATTGGACATTGCATACACTGTTCAACAACTCACACAATCTGTTAACTTGTATGCCACAGTGCACTGGAATGCTGTGATCCAATTAGTATGGTGCCTGAAGGGAACATGCAGCCTGAAGGGAACATGCAGCCTGAAGCTCACACTGGGTGGCAAAGCCAGCATCATCAGCCTTACTGCATTTACTGACTCAGATTGGGCTAACTGTCTTGATACATGGCAAAGCATAGGTGAATATGCCTGGAGTTTAGGATCTCTCTGGCAGCTAAAAAACAGAAGACTGTAGCAGCATCATCTTGTGAGGCAGAATACATAGCAGCATTTGAGAGTGCACAGGAGTGCATCTGGCTGAGGGCACTGCTAAAGGGGATCAGATATAATGTCACTGGTTTGCCCACTACCATCCTTTGCAATAACAATGTGGCTATCAAGCTTTCTGAAGATCCTACCCTCCATTCATGCATAAAACATGTCAACATAAAGTTTCACTTCTGCTGAGAGTGTGCACAATCAAATGAAATATGATATATCCACATAAAATACAACATAGCAGACATATTCATCAAAGCCCTACCAGCCACACAATCCATTCAACTCCACTCACTACTCAGACTTCATGACAACATGACTTCATGACAACATGACTCCATGCAAGGAGGAGTGAGTTTTCCAGCAAGGAGGAGTGAGTTTTCCAGCAAGGAGGAGTGAGTTTTCCAGCAAGGAGGAGTGAGTTTTCCAGCAAGGAGGAGTGTTGGAACCCCTTGGCCAAATATCACACCATCAACTTGCGTTGTGATAAACACAATGGACACACCCCTGTGGCATACATACCTCAGCCACTCCCCACTCGCATTGTGCCACAACATCATAACTCTGGACAATGGTCCCATTGTTCACCAGGAATACTTATATATTGGACTGCTGTAGATAGAACCCTCAGTCACTTACATTGGACTGAGGGGTATGTTACATCACATACTAAAGAAACCACATACTTACTGACTGGACCGTAGAATAAACTCATACTTGTTCTTAGGTACAGTCAAGTAGAGTCACTTACATGGGACTGAGGGAATAAACTCATACTTGTTCTTGGGTCTGGTTTCTCGTGACTGTGCCCGCAGGTATATATGCTAGACAAGACAATGAGACCACTGGCCAAAGGGTGAAAGAGAGATTTGAGAGAATGAAAGATGAATGAGAACATGGTATCTTATCTATAACCGAATTAAGCCCGGGCAACTCCCCCATCTTGCCCGATCCAATTTTGACCAAAGTCTGGGTTAGTTTGTGTTGATTGTGGGTGTTCCTTCAGATACTTGAAAACATGACAACCCGAAACTACTGCTGCAATTAACTGATGGGACTATGTGAGACACTAATACCTCAATAGCAAAATTGGAGCTTAAAATATAGGTCGAAAGAATGCAAATCATCAAGCTAGGACCTTCAACGTGAAATCATACCAGACCAATTTCGTTCTTGCCTGACGGCTGTGTGCCGCTTCTTACTCCCCGCCAATTACCCCTCCAGATCTCGACGCATGCTAGCCATGAAGGCCACATGTGCAGAGAACCTTTCTGGTTGACAACGATTGAATCAGCGTTGTACTTAGAGTCAGTTCTAGCCTGAGCAGTCTTGGTCTCGTCTTGAGAATCGTCTTGATTTGGCATGCATGTACCCTCCTCCCTATTCATCTTACTGGCCCAATGACTCCACACAATTTTGAAGCCCTTCCGTAACTGGAAATCTGTTTCTTCCCAAAACATCCATATGCACCATAGGATGAGTCCACAGATCAGTGTCGTGGCCATGGCGACGATGGAACGCACAGCTGTGTTGCTTTTTACGAAGCACATCAGAAGGAAGGCCGCAAGGAAAGTTGCCATGCTAGAGCATGCATCCAACACATGAGCATGCAGTCACATGGAACAAAGAGAACATACCCCCATGTGAGCAATGCATATGGTAAGCTATATACGATGGCTAGTCCCTCGAAACCATATTTTGAGGAGTTATGCGCGTGTACGTAAGTATGCTAGTATGAGGGAAGAAGTTCTGCTTATATATAGGACTAGTTCCGAGACTTACATATTCACCAACATCCAAAGACTCGCGTTCTTTTGCTTTGTGTTGTCGGACTAACAGCAGTGCAAGCAGCATGCTTGCAAAGCTTGACACGATCGAAAGATAACTGGCAATCTGAGCAGCAGTTCGAGCGCTTTTCATGGTATCGCTATTGTTTGACGGATCATTGGACGGAATAGAAAGAAACGCTACGTTTGCGTTCAGCAAGATTGATGCCTTTCTTTCCAGTGAGTCTCTATCAGGAAGACTCCGGTAGAATGTATACCGACATGAACAATATGCTCTCCCCACTGACTGTCCATTTTGACGAAAAATTGCACCCATCGTGCTTTAAGAGTTATTTTGTCGACCCAGAGATCATTCAGATTCTTGAGGTGTACGTTGGGAGCGCAAAGCAGAAGCGGGGAAAATATCTTGATGAGCCATGTTCTCTTAGAAGGTTCGTTGCTGTGAATACTTTGTGAGGAGTCGAGGCGCGCTCCATATTGCCCATGATAGTTAATGAACCGATCTTTGACTGCAATTTGATCAACCTCCATTTGATAGCAATGAAAAACTTGAATGTACTTATGAGCTGCATAAAGCGTCCTATGATTCACTCTTTGTCAGTATGAGTTAGTGCTGCGGATACTTGAAATATACCAAGGCACCAATGAGAAGCGAATGACTTGCGACCTGAGAGAAGTCCTTAATTCTTATCGTCGACTGCTGAAGATAATGAACAAGCTGACTTTTCATCCCTTCCACAACTTCAGCCATCTCTTTGAGGTCGTCTTTGCTGTGGTTGATTGTGCTAGTCCTACTGCTCTGTATATCTTGATATACAAAATGATTTCAGTTGAAATAAGATTCCTGGGGATACCGAAACATTTAATACCTGTACGAGCGTCTGCTATCGTGTTCGCCACCAGGTCATAGATATCATCACTGGCATGACCCACATTGGGGAACAAGTCCCAGTGATACCTCAAGCAATTGAGACTAATATTCAATGCGGCACGATTGAAACTCACCAGTACTGGTATTCAAGGTACAGTTCTAGAAAAGCAAGCTCAGGATGTAAGAAAACGAAGGTACGGATCCCTTACTGATGTGGGTTGGATAGATGTCTCCTCTGACTTCAGACACGTGATGCGAAATATCAAAAGGCTCCAACCAGAACACCCTGCGAGTCATTGCACTGACGTAGTAATATCCACACCAATTTACCCCATTTTCTATAATCACCTCAAGAATGAGATCCGTATCATCGGGCTGTGTCAAGTTCCGCGACCGAATAAAGTCTTCGAATTGGCCAATGAATTCGTCGAGAAGATTGAACATTGTCCGGTCCCATATCCAACACTCAGTAATGATCCTCTACAGCAGGTTAGTATGTAATTCCTTTCCGAGATGGCTTTTGTACCTTTCCAGCATGGTAGAAATATGGCTGACCCTCAGGATGAATGCATTGTTCCCACCCATCGGGAAGTTCCCCCCTGTCATAACACGTTTGACATGAGAAAACAGTAGCTTGTACTCGTATACCCACATGGAGAAATTGTCTTGATTTGCATAGAGCTCATATTCCACACCTTTGTCCTCACTGTCAAGTACCTTTTGAGTTGATACGGTGGCCTGGAATTACGAACACTAACATGAATCTCTTCCGTTTATATCTGGGCACCTTGTACGGCATGAGGGGGTAAATGCAATCGGAAATTCCCTGAGAAAACCCCGTGTTACCACTCGATCCAGGTCCGATGACATCGCCAGCTGGCAAAAGAGGCGAAGCCGGAACAACCAAAGAAACTCGAGATCCATTCGCTCCAGGGCTGACCATGAAAGTTTGGCTGGTCATAGTGCTGCCTGAATGTATTGTCATTAACTCCCCTTTGGATGACCTTCGCCCAGATCGAGAGCTGGTGACAGATGCGATATCATCATCTGGTGGGATAACGTTCAAGGAGTAACCACTTGAAAAGGTGATGAGTGATGATCGCGAAGTCGACGGGTGGCCGGACTGTCGGGATCGTGGCCTGTCCAAGTCTGTCGGTAACAATGAGGCGAGTATTTGTGTATTTTCCGCTGGTACCACGTCTGTTTTGCTCCTTTGCTCATCAATCTTTTCGAAAGTTTCGTGAGACGTCTTTTGCGCTGGTGGAGTAACAGAGCGCTGTCTTTTAGAAAAGAACTTGGCACAAGATTGTAATAAGCGCAATACGATTGTCCACAAATGACGGCAGCGTTGTCCAAGTTGTTCGGAGGTGACATTGCGAAGGACCCGCAACAGCAGGTATAGGGGCCTTACCAGGGGCATTTAGCTGGCGGAGAAGACGTTGCCTTTTCGGCTGCTGTAGTGACACCTTTATACTAGATTATTTAATGGGCGTCAATACCATCATATTGCGATGACCTCCTTGCGATGCGCATCTATAATTGAGCCGATTCCCCTTGGGCGTCAGTGTATTTTGAGCCCGAGTGAGCTGCATATTCTGTTCAATTAAAAGCGATGAAGGAGTTGACCACCGGAGAGCGCTTTTTTCTGGAAGCATGGGAATCTTTGGCAGTCACCGCAGAGGATCTGGCCGATAGTCCGGCATTGTCACATTAAGCGCAGACTTTGTACAGGGAAGCTTCTTGTACCACATGTTTGCAGCATTTTCCGCGACAAAAATAGCAGGAAAGTTTTTATGCATAAATAACTAATCACGCAAGAATCGAAGTTGGAGTAGGGAGTAACTGGCGCGCGTGTCTGTCTTCATTAGTAGCCCAACTCGGTTCGGATCATTCGTCAGTATTCCATTCAAGCTAGGAAAAAATATTTTGAAAGGACTTTCTGGGCGCCAGACGCGTGTACAATGAGCTTTGAGATGCAGTTTCCAAGGCTCCATGCTGAGAAGGCCTGAGAGAGACTCAACGTCAAAAAAGAGCAGAGATGAAGTATTGTCACGTGAGTGCTCATGGGGGCTGTAATTGCAGAATTTGCAACTTGAGAATGAAGGTAAACGTACAGAAAGTCCTAATTGGTTCGAAAGCTGTACTAGTCCCGTACCTGCCCGAACATGTCCCAGTGCGTTCCATGTCTATCGTATTGACTTACACATATCATGACTATCGGCAGAAATACCATACTTGGATGCAGGACGAGGAACTACAACGGCTGACAGCGAGCGAGCCACTAACCCTCGAAGAGGAGTACGAGATGCAGCGTATGTTCTTACAATCTCTGCTTTATTGAGCCTGAGCTGATGGCGTTTAGAAAAGTGGCGCATTGACGAGGACAAGCTCACTTTCATCATCTTGTCGCGCACGACATCATCAGGAGAACAGCTCTTATCTGACATTCCGCAAATTCTGTTGCCTACAGATCCTGCGATCCGAGCGTTGCCGATGGTTGGGGATGTGAATATGTTTTTCAAGGGTCTCATGCCAACTGACTCAGGAGCCGGTCGTGCCCAAGAAGGCGAGGAGACACAGGAGTTCGAAGCTGAAATGGAAGTTATGATCGCTGGTACATGGTTCATTCCCGCATTTGGTAATGCGGTACTGATACAACACAGAACCAGCCTTTCGTCGCAAAGGCCTTGCCCTTGAGGCTCTTCGACTAATATTGGAGTATGCCACTGGGTACCCGAGTTATTTCAGCGACATTCCTCGGCTTGAGCCGCCACCTTCTCAACTCAAGGGTCTTGGCATTCCCCCTGCATCTCTTGTTGCACGAATCGGCGACTCAAACATACCGAGCATACGGTTGTTCGAATTACTTGGTTTCCGTATCACTCGAAGAGTGGAGGTCTTCGAGGAGGTAGAGTTGCGCTTTAAGGCTAGCTTGGCTATCTTGTTTGTGTGGTCATGTGCTGATAGAGCCTTTTTAGCCATGATTCTGGTTGAATTGAAGATGTGATGATAGCGCTTAAAAAGCTGCCTTAAACTCCTTTCCATCAGTGTAATTTTTTTTTTTCGACCGGGTGTCAGATTATAAATTAATCGCTACCGCTCAAATGTTCAAGCTTCAATGATGTTGTTCATCTTTATATATATGCCGTACTTGTCTTTTGACTTGGTAGCTTGATCTCCGACCATGACTGACATTAAGCTTTCCCATTCAAATCTTCAACTGAAACAGTCAGGCATGGCTCAGGTCGTGCGCAATTGTTCAGTGTTGACTCGGATTGTCATTCTGAAAATTGAAGTAGACTTAGGGCGCCGCTACGGATCAGACCGATGTGCGGAGGCTTGTCTCATAGAAGCACGAACTATTTTGATTAACGGAATTTACATGAACGTCAAAGGAAAAGACCGACTCCAGAATTAATCGGGTATCATCCAAAAATGTGAAAACATTAATCGCGTGTAGTATGCGAATTAGTCAAGATTCATGCGCTAGAACACCTCTCATTAGCCAAAGATTTCCCTCATTCATTCTTGGGGTGCAGGCGGCCGAGAGGGAGGCGGAAAGGAGGGTGGGCTTCAGATTCAAGGAGCTCTGAGAGACCGATGTAGTACGCGATGAAGGCGGTGATGACACCGAGGATACCTCCAGCTTTAGCCGATCTAGACAGGTGTTAGTATCGCACGAAGCACAGGTGAGGATTGAGACCTACCCAGCGCTCCCGCCGAGTTCACCACCGGCCAAGCACGCAAAGGTGAGAGTGAGGAATCCAAAGAGGGTGATAAAGGCAATATGCTTGCCGATGGCAACAATGCTGGATAAATGAAGGAAGGATCAATATTCAATCAACCAACCTAACACCACAAGATGGAATGTACGCACAGGAAGAAGAACGTGACCAACATCCAGCAGATTAGGAAGATACCGAGCGCACTTGAGAGCTCGGACTCATTGTCTTTATACGCTGCGGTGATGCCACTGCCAGGTATCAGGATGGTCGCGTAGGACATCCAGAATGCGCCATAGGAGGTGAATGCTAGGTGATTGTGGATGTCAGTCGCGAAGCATCAGAAGAGGAAAAGTCTGATGTGGCCACGCGTGGCCGCCGCGGCTTCTAAATCAGGGTGATCGAAATGATGGGAAAATAATGACCCACGACGAACTTGATTGTAAGTATATCGTCGAGATCACAAAATCGACCACTAGGCATGAAACAGAGTATGTACTTACCCGCTGCACCAAAAGCATTACCTGTGGGAAACTCCCACATACCGGCGAGAAGTTGAGCAAGGCCACCACAGAAGATGGCCATGCCAACGACGACGTTGGGGTGGTGTATGCCACGAGCGCTAGCGTTGTACATGGACAAGATGAAGGTGGTCGACGCGAAGGAGAACAGGCCGCTGTCGGGTCCAAGTTAGACCACCCAAGTGTAAATTCAGAATACACTCACAGTGTTGCGGGGTTCGCGGTACGCGGGCGCGAGGTCGCTGTAGGGGCGGCGGTTCTGAGCGCCTGCTGAGGAGTAGTCGCTTCGAGGGCACCCTTTTCGATGTCTGCGTCAGTTGACATGATTTGTACTGAGTACTGGAGGACAGAATAACTGCTGTCAATGATCCCTGGCTCGAGCTATTTATGTAAATCCAGACATTGATCGGTTGACCCGTGAAGTTTGATGGACGCCCATGACCCTTGTGTATTCTCTCCGATCACCGATCACCTGGGCCAGTTCAATGCGGGTTATGTCTGGGCTACATACTTTCTTGTTTTTATTCAAGGGTACTGTTTTCAGGGAGAGTGAATGGGCCCATGCCTGTTCATCGATCACAACATTCGATTCTTCATGGCCCCACGCGCTCTGATCGCTTAACCTGCCAAGACCAACCACATCACATCAGATATCAGATGCGGGGACTAGGGTCCACCCCTCGCGCTTCTGTGTGTTATGCAGCCGCACCGCGAAAAGCCAGCTCAAAAGTGCTGAATGTATGTACCCTTTATTTGAGGCCACACCCTCAGATCTCAGGGTAACCTATAACCGGAACTTGAAGGTTCCGCGCTCGACTTTCGCTTATCAGAAAAATAACTACAGTCAATCCGCTTGTCACAAGCTTCCCCAAGAATTGCCCAATTGCACCCGTCGCTTACCTACTAAGGGTTATATCGAATTCAACAACATCGTTTTACTGTGTCTATGCTGCCGTATCAACCGAATTCAGCTTCGAGACACATCCTTGTTCGATCTCATCGAGACGTGTGTTTTTCGGTTTCTCCCTGCCTATCAGCTGTCTACCGCTTTGACTCTGAAAATAATACTTGAAAGGTTACCGGTCCCTGGTAATCTGCATATCATGTCGGTATCGGTGTTGTTTCGCTTCGATTCCGAGTCTACACTTGAGTATTGATAATGGCTAATGCTCATCTCCCTTCTGCTTGAACTACTCAATAACCATAAGATGTGTACGTATGGACATGGTCATCCATACTTGTCTCTCAACCCCGAACCTAGCTCATCTTCTCTTCATCTTCTCTGGGCCGATTTGACTGTCGTCATGATGTTTCCCTGGCTCTCAATCTTCCATCACGCAAGTCTTCGAATGACAAATTGACGGCTCGTTTCCTTTGTCGACGTCCCTGAACGTGCGTGAGCTGTTTTTAGCAAGGGTCCCCCGAACCGGAAAGTCCCCTGGCTGGCAAATGCCCTCCTTTCTATCGCCACTCAAAAAGACTTGAGCACCCTATTCAAGTACATACATCCGATCGTTCACCGGATCTATATGCTAAATACTGTATTGCATATTTAAGCTCCACCCTTCACGCGATGGTATCGGCATTGTCAAAACCCAAACCCAAATAACCAGACCCATCCCTCATTTGGTGTATTTACAGGGTGATACAGAGGAAATGGAGCTGTTGGCACTAACATTGACTTTGATAGATAAAAGAAACAGTGGGTTCTTCTGTTGCTTAAATGCTAACATGGAGCTATGTATCTAGGACATTTGCCACCTTTCCTGGTGGGGGGATTACTTTTCCGTCTCTAAAACCGGCAGTTTCCATATTCCTATTGCAGTCGAGAGTTTACAGACAATGGAATCAATGGACAATGATCCAGAATGGCATCCAGAGATAACGTGTTGCATATATCCACATCTCGTGAGCTCATTGTAGCGCGTCCGTGCCCTTTCTTAAAAGCAAAGAACATCCAGTCGTTAGCTGCAGTATTCAACATTGTATAAGTGTCATCATATGTTCACCACAAGGTAAGGTCAAACGAAGTAATTGCCAGTGCAGAGCAGATGTTCAAATTCTGCCAACTCTACTTATGGAATGGTAGGCCAATGAATGAAGCAAGAGAGAAGACACATTTAGTGACAGATAAAGCATTCCAGATTTTGACACCGTGAATAACTGAAAAAGGTTCTCGTGCGGGAGGCTCGTGAGGAATGCACACCGGGAACCCTGAGGCATCCATGACCGACTCAGCCGAGGGCCGCTGAGTTAGAATGTAACAGTAAGAAGGCCGGTACAAAAATAGAACTCACACAGGGCCACGTCCCTTTCTTCATTGCCCAAGAAAAATGAAAAATGCACAATAACGGAACATACCAGATTAGACATTGTAAGAGCAAGACTGATGGGTGGACCATAGCCTCCCACCCAGCCCACCCAGGCATACTTTGAGGTTGAATGAGGAGAAATGAAGAAAATAAAGTTGTCAGGATCGACATACCTGGATAAGGGACGATCGTCCGAGGTTCATAACCACCCTCTGGGCAAGGGGGAAGGGTAAAGTTTGCGATGCAAAGTTAAAGCTTTCACCGAAGGACTGCTCAATGAGCGAATGAACGCCTATTTAAAGGATGTCGTAATGCGTATATGAAGATCACAGGTCCCAGCTAGCATTGCCCGCCCTCACAGGTGACAACATTCCGGACAATCTAGTCGGTGTAGTAGATGTGCCAGTCGCGGGCACTCAATCTGGGAGAAAGTGCCATGAGAAAGTCGTTTCACTCACGCGGGCACTCAATCTGGGAGAGAGCGCCATGAGAAAGTCGTTTCATTCATAGTAAAGACATACACTAGGAAGCCCCAATGGGCCGGCCGGGGGCAGAAAGAACCAAGGGGAAGGGAACCAGAAGACTAGAATCAAGGGGACGATGAAACACGCAATTTTGGGCGGCAGGAATTGACGGGAAGAGAGGGACCCAATGAAAAGGCAAAAGCTACAGATTGAGTGATGTAAATGATTCTGTAATTTAAGCCGACCAATGGGGAGGTTCTCAGTTCTGCCATTGGAGGGCGATCGTCGATCTGGAATGACCTCAGAATAGGTATAAAATGTCATTTAGGAATACAAATCAGTGCAAAGTTAGCTCTTCCCCTCAACCTGAGTTATCTCCGAGGCATTCGAACGAAATGATTGTCACTTTTTCGTCTTGTCGTCCCACTGTTTGGCCTTCTCGTCACTGCCTTTGTCGCAATCTGCGAGAGCGAGCTCATTCTTTAACACAGCGACGAAGCTTTGTACAGTAGAGGTTGGTTTATTCGTGACTGCGACTTTTCTTCATCGAAATACTCAAGCGGCTGCCGCGCGGGGTTTTAGGAAATTTGCTCAGGTGACACCACTTGAGATCTAAATCTCCAAATAGTGGCGCCTGTCTGTCTGCACATCCACAACGGCTGATGGCTACCTTGTCTCCATTCTCGTCGTGAATACGACAGATCCAATCGCGCCTCAAACTGTCTTTCCTGTATACTCGTGTAGAAGGAATTGCATCGGCACGAGACTTACAACAATATGTGGGCTTCTCTTATCTGATGTTACTCCCTTCAGATTAGATTATACTCCATCGATTATTTTTGTACTGACCTTGAGACAATCTCCGGACATGATACTATCTCCTATGGTCATTCCTTCAACGTCAACTGTGTCACGCTTCACGATTACCCCGCTGTAGCCTACTCTCAAACCTATACAAGTCGAATCGAAGCTCCTTTCTATATATTATGTCTTATCTAACTTGGATCTGTTATGTTGTTCAGTGAAAAGCAGAGGTAATGTCTTATCAGTACAAAACTTAATTATGAAAGAGGTTGAAAAAAGTCACGCTCCGCCGCAGCTGCCGAAGCGGAGATTCAATCCGTTTCGTGAGAGACGCGCCCCTTTGTGGACGACGCGCTCGCGTCTCGCCTCATTGCTGCCAGCGGCTGGTCTGACGTGCAAGAATCAACCTCTTATCCCGTATACGACCTGGGTATTCCGCCTAGATTCAAGCGTAAATAATGTTCATAGTAATCAACCATTTCATTTCCCTAATAATATATGCAGCGATAATTCAAAGATGTTTATAGTCAAGTACGGAGCTTCCCCTCCAATATTTCGGCTCGCAAGGCAATGGTGGTAGCGGGGTTTGAAATCTTCCCTACGGCTTGAGTGACAACATGTGACTGACCAGAATGGTGGTAAGACCCTCAAAGTTGACGGAATGACCGTAGAGTAGTATGTCAAATTGTCAACAAGTTGTTCTCGGAATTGGCTCAGCATGAGGCTTTGGATATATACTTTCTCTCTAACTCATCCATACTTGCTTTAAATTATCCTCCATCGATTATCAATTATGACGATTTTGACCTTTATCTATCAGTCAACATGTCAATAAGGTTATTTCCGCTCAAAGCGCCGGACTCATGATGAACGGAAGTGATCATACTGAAAAAGGAAAAGAGATTCTTGATTCTTAGTTAGCTACATACTAATAAGCGTTTCAATGGTTACCACGTATGTAGTGTACACTCTCACCCGCGACAGTTCACCACGTCTTCTTCAAAGCGACGAGCGCATCGGCAGCATCTTCGATGGTCTTCTCAGGTGAGATCCACGCACCAAAGTTGAGCTGTTCAGTGGTGTGCGTGGTGTCAAGGTTAGACGCGGGACCGGGGAGGTCGGAGAAGGTCGCGGCAGTCTTGATCTCAGGACGGACCTTATTAAGGTGAGCAGCAGCCTGGCGCCAAGTGAGATTGCCTCCGTTGGCGATGTAGCGCTTCTCGCCAAGAGGCTTGCGGCCGACTCCGAGAGCGAGAACGTGAGCCTTGGCAACGTCACGAACGTCGGCAATGAAGGGCGGAATGGCAGTAAGTGGGGCGCCGCTCACGAGACCGTGGATGAAGCCGTTGGTACCGAGCTGTTTCTCACTAGGGAGGGGGAAGGGACTAGCGTAGGGGCCAAAGACGAAGCCAGGGAGGACTAGAAGGATGTTAGATAAGTAATATGATCATTCTATAGATGTTCAGGCGAAGACACACTAGTGGCAATATCGAGTTGGGGATGCTTCCTAGCATAGTCCCAGATCGCTTTCTCTGCAAGAATCTTGGAGGCGAAGTAGACGTAGTAGGGATCTTCAGCCTTCGCTCTGGCTTCTTCTCGAGAGACAACACCCCAATCTTTATAAGTGAAGGTGAGTCCATGGAACCCGGGAACCAAAGAAGCTAGAAGACGATGAAGATTGAGATATTTCATAATTGGATGGTTGTAAATAGGCTCACCATCGAAGAGGGCGCCAAAGCTGCTAGTAATGACCAACTTCTCAATACCGGCCTTGGTAGCCTCCTCCAAGATGTGGAGTGTGCCGTCGATGGCGCTCTGAATCCAGATCAATACAACATTCGACTTGGAGAAGATTGGATAGATTCACGTTTAAAGTGTCATCGACATCCGTCCGTCCAGGGAGCGGAGATGCGACATGGATGATAGCATGTACGCCTTGGATAACGAATCAAATGTTGCCCAAGCATATGCTCAATTAAACAATCATACCTTTAAGGACACCAGACAGATCATCGGTGGCAATATCATCGACGCGGACAAATTCAAGACCTTCGACTTTGATATTTTCGGTGAGGTTCTTGGCCTTATCGCCACGAGCAGTTCTTCAAAAACGTCTCGTCAACCATTTCCATCCAAAAGTAGGATGAATCCTACCCTCGGACGCGATAGCCTGCTTTCAAAAAGCTGTTGACAACGTGACCAGCGATGAAGCCGGTGGTACCAGTGACCTAGAAAGAGATCGAGAGAATCGATGAGACCCTTCTCACTTTCCAAAGCGAGATCGCGCACCAAAACGAGTTTTCCAGACATGCTGTTAGAGAGTTGGGTTGTTCTATGGGAGCCAAGGCATAGACAAGAGTTTATATAGACCTCGTTACTCTTCTCCCAGTTCTGATCCGATTCCGAGGGTATCTCAGATGAGAAAGCAGAAACTTCAGCCTAAGAAGGAAATACGGTATCGGTGGCGAAAAAACCAATGCCATTACTTTCCGAAAGCTGTGTAAGCATCGACAGCACAAGTCCAGGGTAATGGCTCAGATATCGAAGTGAATGTCAAAAGCTTTCGAATACGCCTTAGAACAGCTTATGTCGCCACAGAGATACAGCCTCCCAGACAAACCTTACTAATCAGCGTCATCAACAAGTCACGTGGTGGTGATGGTTCGGCGTGGTTGAAACTCTCGCCCGAACCCGAGGATCATGGGCCGTCATGCAGACTCGGAGGATGAATAACACATCTTGTTTCGTGGGTACACGCTGGTCCACTTGTAGACTTTTGACAGGACGTGCGCGTGTGATAGCTGATCCTGTGTAGCTATGACAGAAATATAGCTCAGTAAGGAGCTTTTCGAGGTTCTATCTAAATTCCGATGGTATTATTAGTAGCCCTACAAGAATGATGTGTCCTCCAAAAATAAAGCACTTGCACTCGAACATTACTCATCGTTATATCGAGGAGAAAACGTGTTAAATCAACGAAACCGATGCTATACTCTCATTGAACCTGACTGCTTGTACTCTGGTCCTGCCATGAAAATGATCGATTTGATGAGATCAATCATCCGTTATGTGCTATCTACGACGACCCACATTATCGTTGAGTCCACCATTGATGATCCGATGCCAATTGCCGTACCCTGAGACCTGGTTGATGGAGTATGGTTGCGACACGGGTGAATTCATCGTTCACGGTTGTCAAGGCTTACGCGTACATTGTCCTTCCTCAACGTCATACCTGATGGAGTATGGTTAGCTTGCGACACGGGCGAATTCATCGTTTACGATTGTCAAGGCTTACGCGTACAATTGTTCTTCATACGAACGTACTCCCGTTTCGAATGTCTTTCAAAACACTCCGCTCCGAGCTCGGATGTATACCGGCGCTACATATTCAAGACCCTTCCTTTGTCAACAGAGACAAGTTCGATGCCCCGGAGAATACCTCATGGAAAAGTAGCATATAATCCTAGGGCAGCTTGGGTCGATGTACTTTTCTCCCTCCGGTTGTTCAGACCCGGGTACCATCATTCAATGAAGGGGACTGTTGCAAGTGCAATTGATAATCGACGTATTTTGACTTCTTATCAAAATCTCTCAATTGTTGTGTGTCATCATAGCTCATAGGAGGCTATGGCCGACTTTCTTAAGGAATAATCTGAATGGAAACATCATGACAAAAGCATATATCCTCTTGTTGTGCTTGTTCGCAATAATGGCGACAACCCCACGCACTGCAGGGATTGGGAGATTTTTCGGAAAGAAAAACCCATTAGAAAGATGTCAAATAATTTCTAATTA
>QGOB01000549.1:0-116486 GCA_003313055.1 Termitomyces sp. MG145 | reverse complement strand
CTCCATATATCCCCGGCCCTCCCTGAAGAACACCTCTGCGCTGAGGACACCCCCGCCAAACCCAAAACAGAGGAACAAATCCTACGCGAAGTAGTCTCCCCCAAGTATCACAAATTTGCCAATGTCTTCTCCAAGGGAAGCGCGAAGGAACTTCCCCCCCACCAATCGTACGACCATACCATTGACCTCAAGAATGGTACCTCCCCCCAGTTTGGCAAGGTCTACAACATGTCCAAAGTGGAGCTCCGCGCCCTCAAGGACTACCTTGACAAGATGCTTGGCAAGAGATTCATCCGACCCTTGAACTCCACCGCTGGAGCACTCGTGCTATTTGTGAAGAAGAAGGACGGCTCCCTCTGGCTCTGCGTCGACTACCAGGGACTCAACAAAGTCACCAAAAAGAACCGGTACCCCCTCCCCCTCATCGGCGACCTTGTCAACCATCTCTGCAGTGCCAAAATCTACACCAAAATAAACCTCCTGTCAGGTTACAACAATGTGCGCATAGCTCCGGGACATGAGTGGAAGACTGCCTTCCACACCCACTATGGACTCTTCAAATACCTTGTCATGCCCTTCAGAATCACCAACTCCCCCGCTACCTTCCAATACTTCATGAATGACATCTTCCATGACATGAGCGATGTCTTTGTGATCATGTACCTGGATGACATCCTCATCTACTCCAACTCCCTCGACGACCACCAGAAGCATGTGCGCCAGGTCCTGGAATGCCTCCAGAGATACCACCTCCATGCCAAACCAGAGAAGTGCGCCTTTCACGTCATGGAGGTAGAATATCTGAGTGTGATAGTCTCCCCAGACAAAGTATGCATGGACCCGGTGAAGATCCAAGCCATCCTCAACTGGCCACCCCCCCAGAACATCAAGGAGGTACAGTCCTTCCTGGGCTTTGCCAACTTCTATTGCCGGTTCATTGATAACTACTCTGGCATCACAAAACCCCTCAACTGGCTCACCCAGAAGGACACTCCATGGAATTGGGACAGCAAGTGCCAGAGCATATTCAAACTTCTCAAATCCATCTTCACCTCCGCCCCAATCCTCCGGCACTACGACCCCTCCCTCCCCATTGTCCTGGAGTGTGACGCCTCCGACTACGCTATCGCCAGCATCCTCTCGCAGATGGACCCCGGCAGCAGCGAGCTCTGCCCCGTTGCCTTCTACACACACTCAATGATCCCGGGCAGAGCTCAACTATGACATCTACGACAAGGAGCTGCTTGCCATAGTCGAGGCCTTCAAGCAATGGCAGGCCTACCTCAAAGGGGCACCCCACTGCATCCAAGTCTACTCCAACCATAACAATCTCCAGTACTTCACAACCACAAAACAACTCAGCCATCGCCAAGCCCGCTGGTCAGAAACCCTCTCAGAGTATGACTTCACTATTCACTACCGCCCCAGTCACCTCAGAGCCAAGCCCGATGCCCTCATTCAATGCCTGGATGTCTACCCAAAAAGGTCATTTGAGGCGGAGCGGAACTCCTTCAACCACCAAGTCGTCATCCCCCCAGAGCACCTTTGTGCCATGCTGATCATGAATGAAGAAGGGATCCTACACCAAATCCGCAACGCACCCCCAGACCACTTCTTCACTCAGCACGACCCCCGGAGCACTCTGGAAGATGCCCTGCCAACCCCATCCACCTTCACATTGTCCCCCGACAATTCCCTCCTCCTCCGGGATGGCCGCATCTATGCCCTGGACCACAAAAAGATATGCCTCAACATCCTCCAACAACACTACAACCATAAGCTGCGGGGACACCCGGGAATCTGTAAGACTGTTCAGCTCATCTCCCAGACTTACTTCTGGCCCAGGCTCAAGCACGACGTCACCCGGTATGTCCGAGCCTGCAAATCCTGCCTCCGGGCCAAAGTCCCCCATCACCGCCCCTATGGTCTCCTTAAACCCCTCCCCGTCGGTCGCCGCCCATGGTTGTTGATCTCTCTGGATCACATCGTCGAACTCCCCAACTCCAACAGCTTTGATGCCATCCTCATGATAGTCTGCCGCCTCACAAAACAAGCCATCTTCATCGCGTGCCACACCACCGACGATGCCCCGGAGTTTGCCCGGATCTTCCTTGAGCATGTGTTCTCCAAACATGGACTCCCTGACAACATCATCTCTGACCACGGTTCCCTCTTCATCTCCTGGTTCTGGCAATCTCTGTGCAAGGCCTTGGAGATCAAAACCAATCTGTCCACCACCTATCATCCGGAGACCAACGGACAGACCGAATGCGTGAACCAGACCCTGGAGCAGTACCTCTGCCTTTATGTCAACTATCAGCAGGACGATTGGCGGCACGATCTACCCCTGGCCGAGTTCACGTACAACAGCACCCCCCACTCCACCACCAGAGTCTCCCCTTTTTACGCCAACAAGGGCTACCACCCCCGGCTCACCCTCTCCCTCGACAACATACCCTTGCACATTGCCCACAAAGTCACACAAGATCTCCGGTCCCTCCATGAATTCCTCTGGGAAGAAGTCGACACCGCCAACAAAGCCTACACCAAGCACGCCGACTCCCACTGCAGACCCACTCCCGACTGGTCCCCTGGAACTCTTGTATGGCTTGACCGATGCAACATCAAAACCTGCCAACCCTCCCCGAAGTTCGACCACAAGCACTTTGGACCCTTCAAGATCCTCCAGAAAGTTTCGATGCATGCCTACCAACTCAACCTACCCCCGACCCTCAAAGGACTCCACCCGGTGTTCCATGTCCGCCTCCTCAAAGAGTACTCCCCAAACCCCTTCCCCGGCCAGCGACCCAAATGACCCCCACCAATCAAACTTGAAGGTGATGCCCGATACAAAGTTGATCAAATCCTCGATGCCTGGCAAGTCTGAAACTGAACCCTGTACCTCGTGCATTGGAAAGGTTACGGCCCTGAGGATGACACTTGGGAACCCCACAAGAACCTCTCCGGAGCTCCTCTGGCGCTCTGGGACTTCCACTGGAGGTACCCCAACAAGCCCTGGGACCCCCAGGACTAGAACTTATAGACGGCAGTAGTGGGCCTAACCCCCGCCTCTGGATTCACCAGGGATTCAACTCCCACCCATACCCCTAAGCCCCTTTCTACCCTCTCCCACATAACTTTCACTGAATCGCAACATTTCAAGATGTTTAAATTAGAATTGAGCAAAAAAGAAGACGACCGGTAACGCATATGTACAAATTCCTAAAATTACAGTATGGGACACAGACCTCCAGAGACACAAAGAACAAGAAACCCCCCTCACCCCACTCACTCAACCTCCTGCCCGGCGCCCCAATCCTCCTCTGGCACCGCCACCTCCTCAACCAACATCGCCGCCTCCAATTGCGCCGCCACCGTTGCCAAATAGTCCTCTTGTCAGGGCAGGGGCTTGCCCGCATCCGCCACAACCTCCAGCCAAGTCTCCGGGGCCACCACGTTCCACCGACGGTACCCCACCAACACTCAGTCCAGCTGTGCCATACCATGCTTGGCCTCCGGCGGCGGCACCTGAGGCAGACGGGACAGGCCCTCTTGCAGGGACATGAACGCAGCCGAAGATGCATCCAGCAGGAGCCGGTGCTCCCATGCCCAACCTAGACAGACAAACTTAGTCACAAAACAACAAGGGGCGTAATGGGACTACTTACGCATGGCCTTGCCCCACCCCGCCGCCGCCTCTCGCAGAGCCCAGTCCCGCCTCTGGACCACCGCTGCCCTCTCAACCCATAGTGTGCCCACCTCCATGACCCGCCTCTCCAGCGCCTCAGACCGGAATGAAGGGATTGCCGGGCATGCCCGGGAGGCAGCCACGGTGTCCTCAAGCTGCTGAATGCGCGCCTGGAGGTTGTGCACCTCCCTCACCCGGGCATTCACGACCCACATGGCAGTCTCCAACTCCCGCCTCACCGCATCCCGCTCCCCCTGCACCCTCTGCAGCTCCACCTGCAGCCCCTCCGACTCCGTACTTGCCCGGGCCTCCAGCTCCCGCCTTGCCCCGTCATGCTCCCTCTGGGCCTCTCGCAGCTCCACATCCCTCTGGGCAATCTCCGCCATCAGAGCCTGCATGCATTGACGCCCTACCACCTCTGCCACGGGCACCTTGCAAGTTGTCAGGGAAGCGGGGCCCAGGAGCCTCCCCGTTTGTGGGGAGTACATATGGACCCCAGGGGGACCCACCTCAGGGGAGGGTGACCTTTGGGGATGCTTGGGGGGCTGACCGGATGGGGAGGTTGCCCGCCGCTTGCCAGAACCAAGCTCAGATGACCTCGGCACCCCTTGTGGTGGCCCTATCTTCACCACCACCCCAGATCCCACACCACTCCCCCCCAATTCTCGACGACCCCCCCACACACGTCTGGACCTTGGAGCTGCCATCATCCAGGCCAAGACCTACTCCACACCCCACCCCTGTTCTTCCGCCACACAGGTTGCCTTCCAGAGTCATGACACTGAGCATCCCCCATGGTGGGCCTGACAGGCCTCACACACGGAGGAGTCACGCTGCGACCCTGCCTCTGGAGCAGTGAACTTGCAGGGGTCTCCCCGACAAGCACAGGAAACACACTAAAAGAACCCGGGTCAGCTCCAAAACACGCAACAAGGAAGGACCACCCACCAGGCCACACTCCTGACACCACGTGAGGGTTGGGGGCCCCCAGACCTGGGCCAATGCCTCCGCCACCTGCTCCGGCGTTGTGACCTCCTGAGGAACTCGGTGCCTGGGGGAAGACACCTGGGCCACACAGGGGGCCGGCTGCAATACCATTGCCTCTGAATGGACCTGCCTAGAGGAACCAGCCCCGGGGGTCTGGAACGAGGCCTCTGACTCGCTGTCAGCCCCGGAACACTGCAGTGACACTCTACTTACGTTGACGGAGCAATACTGATAACTCCTGCTCTTGCCGACGCAGGTCATGCAGGGCCCAGCCCGTCTTGTACAACTCCCAGGACTCAACACGGTTATCATCGGAGGAAGGGAGTGGGGGAGCCGGAGGACGAACCTGAGGAAGACATGGGGAGAATGGGGGACCAACCACGGTGAGCCCTCCCTTTTATCCTCCTGGGGCAGCTCCTGGACGGCCGCCGCTCAACTTCGACTTCAATTCCGATGACTTCTAGGTCAGCACTAGCTTCAGGTTTGAATTCCCATGGCACCGCCACTACAACCCCCATCTTGAAGGGTCTCGACACTGAAGGGGGGGGTAATGTCACAACCCTGCCATCTCCGGACCCTCCTATGGTGCCCCAACCCTGGCACACACCTCCCCCACACCTCCCGCACACCTCCGGGGCCACCGACAACCCCACAATGCTGCATCGGAAACACCCATGGCCATCTCCAGATAAACCCCCGGGCATCACCGAACTCCGGCATCTCAGCGGACACATCACCCTGAAGCTTCCCTGTCACCGGGCACATCTGGACCCCCGGCATCCCGGCCATCACATAACATTCTGCAACATTCCTCCCAGGAACTGTCGGCACGTCAACGGGCCACCTGCTTCTGTGGTGTCGGCAGATGCCACCACCATGTACCATAACCACAGACCCGCCCGACGCAAGACCCGCCACAACCCGCACCAACATGCCCCAACAACTGTCACGACCCCAGGGCTGAGAACCTGCCCCGGGACCTAACCAGGGGACAATCAGATGCTATGGGCCTGGGCCAGGACCTTGCCGGGGACTTAGTGGAAGGGTAGTACATAAACCCTAGGGTAGCATACAAGTTAGGTAGTCTTGATATTAACCATAGTTCTCCGTGTTTCCGTATTCTCTGTCTCTATCTCAATCTCAATCTATTCTCATGCCTCTCTTCTCTCTCTCTCGTCTTGTCTCTTGTCTCTTGTCTCTGTGCCTCATGTTTCTGTTCTGTGACTCGTATCTCTGTTCCGTATGTCTCCTCCATTTCTCTATCTACTGTTCCATATCTCTTCCTCTCTATTTCTACTCTCTGTTCTGTGTCTCTTCTCATTCCCCGGTTACTTGACCAACCCACCCCCCATCCATTCCATACCTAACTCTACCCACTCCCAATCCTATCTCTGCCCCCCAATCAATACTACCCTCCTATTCCCCATTCCCCGCTCCATTACAAACCCCCCTACCCCCTGAACTTGTGCTCCCCTCCCGGAGCATTTCCTAACCCCATACACATCGCTACTCGTGCCCCGGAGCATCCGGACTTCACCCTGGACCACTCATAGCTGTACCGGAGCTTCTGAGAAGCCCCAGACCCATACTTGGCCTCCCGAGCTCGCCTAGTAAGGACTCGCCAGTGTAGCTGAGCCCCCGTTGTCAGCGGGACCTGACAGATCCTTTGGTGGGTGCTGAAAGAAAAACTGCTCATCAAAAGAAAGTTCTGTAAAAAGCTAGGGTTCACCTTAATGACATTGCTAAGTCCCTAGCAATACCATTAGTGCTTACCATCATCGGCGCTCCCTCATCCTCGACCTCCATTGCTCCCTCCGGCACCGCACCCTTAGCGCAACCATTAGCATACCGGACAAGCCAGTAGAAGATAGAAAAACTTACAAAATGCCTGTCGTATGGCTGCATCCAGGCCTCTTCCTTGTATTGGGCATAGAGTGCCTGACACTCCTCCCCGACCACTTCCTGCTCTGTCCATGTGACGCCACTGCCACCAGCCGACTCAAACCAATGCAAGTAGGTTGACAGTATCAACGTTACCGCCGACTGTGGGTTGGTCGTGAGGAGCGTTGATGCGCTGACTTGCCACCTAGCTGCTGTGCAGGAAACAACCAACAAGACCAGCTAGATAGGGATAGCTAGCAAGTAGTAGTATTATGTGTGTGTGAGAGGAGTCTAGCAAAGTCCCAGAAACTCGGTAAAGAGTTGTGAGGTCGGAGTCGGTAAGGAAGTGAGAGAGAGAGTGGTAAGAGATAACAGTGCAGCCATTAGTGTCACTACCGAATCGCAGCGGATTAAGAGATCTGTAAAGACCCAGAAGGTCGTTAAGGAATTTAGGAAGAGTTAATGGAAATATACGAGTCGCTAGCCATAAGTGCTAGCATTAATGAAGGCAAAGCAAGGGCACCCATATAGTGTGTAATGAAGGTGAAGCGAGGGCGCCCGTATGGCGCTTGACAAAGACAATGAGTGCTAAGTTTAACGATACCATTAAGCTGAGCGCGTAGAGCGAAGGAGACTGGACTGGGTAAACCCAAATCAGCTGTTAAGGAAGCGAGAGCGTGAACGAGATCTTAAGTGTAGTCTGAAACGGGGACTAGACTCTGGTACAATTCAATGATTTTTTAGCTACTGACAGGGCAGTATTTATAGGTAGGTAAGTCAATAAAAGGGGAAACTGGTAAGAGATAGTAAGCGTAGCGGTCACATGTGATAATGCACGTTGGGAGCTGCTATTGAATAGGAAAATTGTAAGTAATATGAGAAAATTGTAAGTAGATCGAGAGGGAAAATTGTAAGAGAAAAATGTAAATGAAAATAATTTTACAATCGTTGGGTCATCAGTAACGCGGTTACGATCGATTGATGGCTGCTGGTTGGGGGCCATAGAGAGGGCTGGATTGTCAAAGGTTGGCTTGGCCGTTAAGGGAATGGTCGGTAACGGTCGGTGTCGTTAGTGGTTGGTCGGTAGCGGTCACATGCTGAGGTCACGTGTGTGGTTCGACTTGTCAGTGTCAGGCAGCCAGCACTGACTGGGTCATACCATCTCCCCTTGACTGAAAAACTGACTGTCCCCAGTCAAAGGAAAATCCTCGAAGTCTTGTGATCATTAAGCATGGTCCGTGCAGGGGGGGTCTTGGTCCGTGCGCCATACCAAAAAAAAATAAATAAATTCCAGCGACTCTTTGGACTTCATCGTTCCAGCCTTACCATGTCGACGCTCACCTTCTTTGATTATTCTATTTCCTTTGCACGTTTTGTGGCAGCTCAAGACTTTTTGGAGAAGGCACCCAAGGTCCTCGCAATGGGGCGTGCGCTTCTCCCGACTAATCTGCAGGCGGCAGCTATGTTGATGTTATCAATGTACCTGCACTGGTTCGAGTCAGCCAGCGGGAGCGGCATCACCTGGGCCAAACAGGAGGCAGTCAGAGAGGAGTGCCGGGCACTGTACGCCCAGTACCAAGAAGAGGCCTGGATGAGGCCTTTCGACAAGGGTTTCGTAAGTTCCTTGTTTTCTAACGGTTTGACCAGTATGCTAATGGCTGCGTTGAGGGTGTGGTTCCGGCGGAGGCAATGGAGGTCAAGGATGTGGCAGCAGGGCCCATGACGGTAAGCGCTAACGGTGCTGCTATTGACTTAGCAGCGTTGTTAAGGGTATTTTTAGTTATTCAAGGAACTTTCCTTTGATGACCAGTTTTTCTTCCAGCATCCCATCAAGGAACCGTTAGCATCAGCAGGCAAGAGGACAAAGGAGGACCGCGGTGAGGGATCGAGTCGGCAGGGCGGAGCAGCTGGTAACGCTGGGGCGGAGTCGCCCGCGTTACCGCAGACTCCAAAGACTCCAACGCAGGGGGCCGGTACAAGGCCAAGAATGATGACGATTCCCAAGGTAAGCTCAATGGTATTGTTTCAGCTGGCAAGGTATTAACAGTGGCCATTAACAGCGGTCCTTGAAGGGCAAAGAGCGTGCGGGAGGGGATGATGACGATGACGAGGAGCCGGTAAGGAATGCGTTTGGCATTAGAACCGTTACGCATTAACGACTTTGTTAGACTCCGACAAAAAGCAAGGGTGAGAAGGCAGCAGATAGCAACTACGAGAGTGAGGAGGAGGTGGTGGTTCCCGAGTCGTTTAACGACCGGGAACTGAAGAGATTGCTGCATGGGCGCTTGCCCTCGACAGTTCTGGACACGGGGGCTGACGCGGGGGAATGAGTTGGACGAAAGAAGAGGAAGCTAGCAGCACCAGCCGCTAGGACTGCCTTTCATGAGAGGGTGGGAGTGGTAAGTGCTTTTGTTCCTTTCGATTATCTTTTTGACTAAACAGCTCTGTCGGTAGTGCGATGGCTGCTGGGCCCTTAACGACCCAGAGGGCTGCTGGTACCCGACCAGCAATCTGCCTTGTTACTGCTGTAACGAGGTTAGCAAAGGCTGTTTGGTATGGGGGAGGTCATTACGGGGTTGCTGCGGGGGTCACAAAGGGAAGAAGGTGGAGGGGGCCACCTTGGTACGGGTGGCAAGGCAGTATCTGGAGGGGCAGCAGGAGCTTGACGTGGCTGGTAAGGCCATAGCGGTGAAGAAGACGTTGTTAAGTTTACCGACATGCCAGGAGGGGGCCAGTGACAGGGAGGACAAGGACAAGGGGAAAAGGCCGGTAAGGAGCCGATCAGTAGTGGAGTCAAGCAACAAGGAGATACCGATGCCGGCAAGGAGCTCTAAACGGCGCCGGCTGGAGTCTGAGGACAAGGGGTCGATTGGGGGAGTCTGCAAGGCTACTCCTCCCGAGGCGGCGGTAACGGAGGCTGTCAAGCAGAGTTTGGGAGAAAAGGAAGTAATGGAGGAGATTGAGCCAGTAGCCGGTCCAAGTGACAGCTGGTAAGTGATCACTTTTGTTTTGTTTCATCCTGCCGTTAACAATTGATCATGCTTAACAACAGGCCAGTAGAAACAGAGATGCCAGAAGTGGAGATGGGGGACGAGACGGGAGAAGCGGAGGCAAAAGACTTGGTAAGTTTTGCTTGGTTTAACGCTAGACCAGTAGTGCTAACGATGTTTGGTAGGTGGAGAGATTCAGGGCTCCTCCTCAACCAACTATCGAGGAGGAGGAGATCCAGTGGTTGGGGGAGGACCTACCGGTCCCATTCCTGTTTGATCCTAGAGGCAACCTGGAGCGGTATCGGGCAAGAGTGGCAGAGGTTGGGCGACTGATGGGGAGGGAGATGGCAGTGGCGGAGAATGACTTGCGAGCGGCGCGAGCTTGTTTCCAGCTGTTGGCAAGGACATGGGGGGCTTTGTCGCGCTACCAGGACGATTGCAATGCCTTCATTGCTTGGCAGGCAGAGGCAGGGGTTATGGAGGAGTTCTGGGGGAAGTTGGGGGATAGAGAGCTGCCTTCGGATGACGATCTCCCCCCTGCCTCACTCTAAAAAAATAGACTCTTTTAGTTTTATCTCTTTATATCTTTGCAGACTGACCCCCTTAAGGGGTCTTTTTAAATGAACGGTTTCTTGGAAGTCTGACCTGACCGGTAAGATAACAGCCAAGAAAAGGTGAAAGCAATGGAGAGGTAAGGCGAAAGGTCAAAGTGAAAGAAATAAACGGGTTAAAATAAACAAGTTAAAAAGATAAATGCTGATATGACTCTATGTCTAAAGTCATAAGTCCTGGTTAAAACAAACCATACTATGTTCTGAAAACTGTAGGCATAACAGGCAGACAACTCCTCAGAAACCGGAAAACATGGGAACACTTAAATAATTCACATTACTGAAGGGCTATTAAAATAATAGAGTATTCTGACAGGCAGGGGGACGAAAAATGGGCAATTAAATATCGATTATTATTGCTGGAATAGTGGACATAGCAGATCTCTGCCAGATATCTCTAATCAAGAGATAATCAAAGAATCTGACATCTTACTCCATGGAATAAAAAGATAGGAAGGTCCGGAATATCAAATCATCAAAAATAGGCCAAGAAGGAAAGAGGGGAACCATAGGAATAAGGGGGAATAGTCCGCAACAAGGAGAAAGAATTTTAGGAATGATTCTGACTAGGGGAAAGACCCATAAGGAAAGAGGATCAAAAGAGGAAATGTGGTTGCCACCAGAATGAATGGGATGGATCAATAATGATCGAAGGAAGATCAGGAAACATAGGGAACGAAGTAGGAAGACTTAGGAAGAGCTGGGGAAAGCTCTGAGTTCAGGAGAGTATTTGGTATGTCAGAACAAGGGGAACTATCAGATACTCTAGAGGACAGAAGGAAAAGGGCTGGCTCAGGAAAAGTCAGGACATCGGACTACATGGAAATATGAATGTTAGGAAGAAGGGTATCGGATGAATATGTTCCTAGTATGTTTCAAACAGCTGGAACAAGTACATTCATGTCCTTCCAAGAAATATGAATGTTTTCCTGGAAGTGGAAGAACTCCGGAATATGGTGACTCTAGGACTTGTCAGGCAAGCCCCAGAAGCATCAGAAGTCATGGAATATGAAGGGATAGGTGGAAGGGACAGAATATTAGGTCTTGAGGCAGCAGGAGGGACCGATGTTATTGTTCCCTCCTCAGAACATGAATGTTTCATGGAAACAGTGAAACTCCGGAGATTCTTCATGAGTCTATCATGTTCTATGCAGGAAAGGGTTATCAATTAACTTATTGGTAACGGAACATGGCGGATGGACGGAAAATAGGCAATGTTTCAAGGGAATTCAATGGAAAAGGGATATAGTAATCTACTTATAGAATTCTCAAGTCACATGGAAAGATGGTCTGTGCACCCATTAGAACAGTATAAATAGAGTAGAAATAGGTTAGAATCGACAGGCAATTAGTGGATAAAGGCTCAGTGGTTCCCAGGGAGTGAATCACTTAGGCTGGAGTTCATTGAAAAACCTAATGGTGAGTGGGGTGGGTAGGTGTCAACAGTGTTTTCTAGTCTTCTTCAACAATAATGTCTAATGAGTTGTCAGGATTAATGGGTTCTTCATCGTCGAGTAAGTCGGTTTCTTCTAACGTTCTTAAACGTTCGGTATTGATGTTGAAGGTGTCGGTAGGGAGAGGGATGTGTTTGCAGGCAAAATAGGAGACTAAGCGAAAGGCGGCTACTGGTCAGTGGAGTACGGATCCATCTAGTTTGCAGAGAATGTAAGTGCCTCCACGGTTACGAGAGATTACCACTAGCGGTCCTAAGTATCGAGGTTGCATCTTCTTGTTATGGGTGACCTCAATGCGTGTATTCCTCATCAACACTAGGTCTCCTTGCTTGAAGTCATAGTCTCAAATCGTAGCGGCATGTTCTTGTTTGAAACGGAGAGCCGCTAGCCGACGGGCAGTAAGGACTGTATTGTGTAAACAGTCGAGATCGGCTTGTTGGCGTTGGAGGTCAATAGCGCGTCGAGCGATGAGGTCGGTAGTCATTAACAAGGAATCGGGAGGTGGCTGGAGGTAGGTCACTTCTACGATGTTGGCGGGGAATAGGGGATGGGTACCAGTAGCAGCATAGTAAGGGGAGCAACCCATGCAGCGGTGGACAGTAACGTGTTCTGACCAGAAGACAGAGTAAGCAGCTGAGCTCCACTTGGACTGGTCTCTGTTAACGGCTTTGAAGAGGGCTTGTCTAACGTCAAAGTGAGGTCGTTCAGCAATACCGTTAGTGTGTTTGTTGTAACCGGATATGCGAATGTGATTAATGTGGTACTTCTTGGCGAGGTAAGCAATGGCTTTGATGATGGGGGGACCATTATCAGTAACAATTTCATTAAGGGCACCCCAGCAGCAGATGATGTCCTTGAAGAGCCACTTAGCGATAGCGTCGGTATTTTCACGAGCGAGCATGCGGAATTTGGGATAGTGGATTAGCAAACAGCGTCCTTGGATGATATATTTGAACTTGTTCAAAGGCGGCATGAACATGGTGTCGATATAGATTTTGCTGAAGAGAGCGGCAGGAGTAGCGACGGTAGGCAGTATTAGGACTTTGGTTGTTTGGTGGACTTGGCTAATGTGGCACGAGCGGATATACCAAACGATATCGGCCACTACCTGTGGCCACCAAAAGCGCTCCAGCAGGGCGGCTCTCATAGTGAACAGACCGCAATGTCCAAGGTTGTCGTGCATAGCCTGTAGGATGCAAAGTCACAAGTCGGTCGGTATGAAGAGCTTGTGCTCACCGTTACGATTGCGCCGCCAAAGCTTGCCGTTAGCGAGGAAGAAACCGCTAGCATAGCAAAGCAATGTAGTGATGGCCTTGTCGTTAAGGCCTGGCGGTTGCTTGGACTCAGCAAGCCACTGCTTAACGAGTTGAACTCTTTTGTTGCCGGCAAGGGCCTTGGGGGAGCGAGGGATGTTGTCATAGGAAAGGGGGTCGGTAACGGGTGGAATCGAGACTTTGGTAAGGGGGACGGTGTCGTTAATGAATGTTGCTAGAGTTGGACGGTAATGGGTGAGTGGGGGTAAACGAGGGGCAGTAAAGGTAGAGCGGGCAAGAGCGGTCGGTAACTGAACCTGGTGCATGGATCCGTGCATACGATCGACCCAATCTTTGAAGATGTTGTTGTCAGTATTGTCTGGGGGAGGGTCGGTAGGCTGTAACGGTTGCCGCAAAAGTCCGTTGGGTCTGTGGAAGGTTCCTTTAACGTGTACAAGCTCGAAGTGGAACATAAGGATGGCCATGATCCAGTGGTTCATGCTAGCGGAGGGCTGAATGTCAGGGTTCTGCAGCATACCTTTAATGTAGCGAGTGTCGACTTTGATAATAAGGTTCCTAACACCTAGGAGGTACATGCGGAGCGCCTGCAAGGCTCGGTACAAACCATAAAGCTCAAGCTTGGGCTGACTGAAGCAAGCTTCATGTTCGTTAAAGGTAATGGAGCCAAAACAGTTATAGCGATGTTGCTTGCAATTGTTGGTAGTGCACTGGCAAAGGTAGAAACCGACCACTATGTAGGAAGTATCGACTGCTAAGATAACAGGATCGTCGGATTCGTAGTCGATAGGAACGAGGGGTTTAGCATTGTGCAAGGCCTTAACGAGGTCCTTCTGAGCATTAAGCTGGTCGTGTCCAAATTCAAAGGGAACTCCAGTACGGGTGAGCTTTGTTAGGTGATGAGCACGATGGGCAAAGTTCTTAACGAACATCCAGAGGACTCCGACAGTACCTAGAAAGGCGCGGACTTCGGTTAATGACTGGCAAGGGCCCTAGCAGTCCAATAACGCTAAATGGTTTTTGTTAGGGACTTGGCCATTAGGAGTACAAACGTGGCCAAGGATCTTGAAGGTTGGCACGCAAAGGACTAGCTTATGACCGGAGAAGGTACCACCGCAGTACTTCATCTGCTGAAGGACATGGTTCAGGAGCTCAAAGAACTCCCATAGCGCTAGACAAATGTTGGGGTTGTCAGGATGCTTAGCAGGTGTGCCGTTAATGAGTTTCCAGTCCTTCGGGCCTTTAACGCCAACATCGTCAATGAAACTGAGAGTGTTATGGGTGATCTTGGGCTGGAGAACGTAGGTGACATCGTTGTGGAAGATGGGTACGGCGTTAGTCCATCCCATTGGGAGCGTTACTAAATGGAGGGCGCCAAACAGTGTCTGGAAAGTCGTTAAGTCGCAGGAAGCGGGATTGATAACATGTTTGTTGTAGCCAACGTAGAGGTCAAGGGTAGCGCCGCAAATGTGGCCAGCGAAGGATTTGGCAATGTGGTTGGGGAGAGGGGGAACTCCAGAATGGCGGATCATGACTTGGTTTAACGGCTCAAGGCTGTGGACTAGGTGAAGTTTATCGTTTTTCTTCAAGACACAAAACCAGCGGGACCGGTAAGTGGAGCTTGAAGGTTCATAAATGCCTGCTTGAATCTTGCTACATATGATCTCGCAGATTTCCTTTTCGAGGCCTGGCGGTATCGGTTGGTTGTGCTGAACCCAAGGGACATGAGGGATGGTCGGTATGTGAATGGGGGGGAAGAAGTTGGGTCGTAGGCTACCTCTTTCAGAGTCCTCCCAAGCAAATGCATTTTGTTGTTTAGTGACAAGGTCCACAAGTATGTTAAGCTCATCTTGGGTAAGAAAGCCGGTATCGTGTTCCTTAACAAAAGTCGCTTTGCAGTCTTTGGTAAAGCAAGGAGTCAGTAAGAAGGGTAGGGGATTAGGATCAAGCTTGGGTATGTTTGCTAAGGGGTCACCAAGGATATGTCATTCAATTCAAAAGTCTTCACTAACCTGGCTAGCAATGGGCTTGGTCTTCAAAGCGACTGGCTTATACTTCTTCTTGACTTGGACTCCTTTGCATTTTGGCTCGGCAGCAGTGTAGATGGCTGGGAAGGGGACGTTAACATAAACGGGGGCTGAGAGGGTATTGAGCATTCCAGATGCTTGACCAAGAATCAAGGGATCGGAGAGACTAGTGGAAACAAAATAAGAGCACGGCAGGATAACGGTCTCAGTAAGGTCGCTAGCGGTCACATACAAATAAGCAAGAGAGAGATTGTCGGAAGCTGTTTTTGGGTTTTCTAATATTTCGGGATCAAGTAGGGTATGCGATTGCACTATAACGGAGTGCTTTTGGCAGTCATAGTCGAGGATGACCGCTAAGTCTTCCTCAAAGTCGTTAACCATGAGAGTGGTGCCAAAAGCAACAGGGCGGTCCAGCACTATACTTGGGCTGAACCTTCTGGTGCTTGTACTGACTGCGGGGAAACATAGGGATAGTGTGACAAAGTCCCGTATTAGGGTCCATTATTGTTATCGTAGTTTCTGTTTTGTTAAGGGTATCAATGGTACTCTTGGTAAGGACATCGAAGGGGCAACCAAGCAGGATATTGTAAGCGGGGGAGCGTAGGACGTGGATCTGAAGGTACAGGGTGATACCGCCAACAGTGCAAGGGACGTTACAGGCTAGCCTGAGGGATTTGTCCATAGTACCATTAGCACTCTGCATGTTCAGGATGATGCTGGGGTCATAGGATATGCCGAGATAGTTAGCAACTTCTGCAGACATGGATATGATCTGGGAGCCACTATCCGCTATACACTCGATTTCCTCGTGGTTATCGACCAAAAGCATGATAGACCGGATTGCCTGAGATTCCTGAGCAACCGTTGATGTAACTGGCTCCTCACCAGGCGGTAGCGACTTGATATATGCTTTCACTGGGTCTATCAAAGTGACTTGGGCTCTAGCAGCGTTGGTAAGCGAAGGGTTGGTAGCGGGAGTGTCGTTAAGGGAAAATGAGGGCAGAGCGTCATCAACAATATCGGTAGACTCTTGGAAGGCAGTGACGTTAGGAGGCGTGGTCTATTTAGGCGTAACAGCATTTCTGAACTGGTTCCAGATGTCATTAGAGAGTGAGCAGAGTTTGCCAACAGAGATGGTAAGCTTGGTCTGGAGTACCCGGTCAAATACCTGCTTGGACTGTTCGATATCATAAATGGGGGCCGTACTCTGGTAAGCAGCGTCAGGCTGTTTGTCCAGAGTGCCAAAGTTTTGATTGGTTGGAGGCTGATAGTGGGACAAGATACCAGAATAGGGGTGAACTGGGGGATCGGCCATGGGAACACTTGTAACGACTGGCGGCTCAGGGGCTTTAGCGGTACCGGTAGTGGAGGCAGAAGCAGGACGTTCGTTATCGACAGAGGAACTAGCAGGGACTAAGCGTTCGTTGGCGGCAGGAGAACTGGTGGCAGCGGTGTTGTTAGCGGCTTTGGGGGGAACTGGTTGATATCCCTTAGCACAAGGGATCTCGATACTGTCGAAGACTTCTGCAGGGCAATGTAGAGCATAAAGTTCCCTCTCTAAAGCAGCAACTCATTCTTCCCTGGATAATGTTCCTGGGCTAGCGGGTTCCAGTTGCAAGACTTTGTGGATAAACGTCTGCAACATGCCTTGGAGCTGTTCCGCATCGGGGTTAGCGTTAGCAGAGAGGCAGCTGGTAAGAAGCTGGTTGGGGTTGAGCCTGTGCCATTCGTCGATATGTTCCATGTAGAGCCATTTGCCAATGTAGTTGGGGATCATAGCGCCTGATGGTAAGACAACCTTGCCTTTGTGATTCTGATGGATCTTGCCTTGACTGATGAAGCTTTCCAGCTTAACGCAATTGCCTTGTACCATAGTGTGACCGGTTTCACCACAGAACTGGCAGCTGTTGCTAGGAGGTCGAGAGGCGTGGGACTGAGAGCTGTTACCGGCAGTCAATGCAGCCATCTTTTCCTCCATGCATGCAAGAGCGTTAACAATAGTGGTGGCAGCGACGTCAAGAGGTTCCTTTTTAATGATTGTCATCAGTACAGGGGCAGCGGTGTTAATGGTGGGAGGCTTAACGTTAGCGGTCGTCAGCTTTTTCAAAGTTGTAGTGGTGTTGGTACCCTTTAGAACTCATTTGGCAGCTTCAAAGACTTGGTCTACCTCATAGGGGTCCTCCAGGTGATGATCGGGAAGGGTGATTTCTAAATGGCAGACAAGTTTGGACCATAACGAAGTCGGTATGCCTTGCTGGAATAAATGGTGTTCCTCATTTCGGTAGATCTTTCCTTTAGCTAGAAGCCAACGCGCCAGGTGCTGGAAGTCCCTGTAGTAATCCGAGAAATGTCCAAGAGTAGTAATGCTGGCCGAGAAAGTCTGGTTTACAAGTTGCTCAAGATCCTGAAGAGTGTAACGGGCAGATTCCTCAGCGCCAGGATATAAACGAAAGACCGCTATCTTCCACTCGGTGTAAGTATGGTCGCTAAACTCTGGCAAGCCAAGCCAGGTCTCCGCGGTATCATACGATACGTACCAAGCGGCGTATTCCTTTTTCTGGTTATCATCATTAATGGTGCAGTCCGCTAAGAGATATTCGAGCTCACGGAAGTACTGGGCAAGCTCTCAAGGGCAACTCTCGTCCCATTTAGATGTGGTAGAGTTGTTGCGGGGTGGCATATGGCGGGAAAGATGGGTGTCACCCATGGCGGTAGGGTTAACGGGTGTCGGTAAGGGCATAGAGGATTGGACTGGGGAATAGGGGTCTGGGAATAACGGCGGTAGTGGTGCATTGAGGAAGTTGTCAATGTGGTGGCCTGGAAAGTTCTCTAGGAGTTCATTAACATCGAGAAGTTCCCTAGCAGTAGCAAGTTCCTCTTCAAGGTTACAAGGCGGTGTCGTTAAGGGTGTTAACGGCGAAGGAGGGGGAATGTCAAAAGGGATAATGGGGAGCAAAGCTTTGGTAATGAGACATAAGCGGTTTTTGGCCTGGAGGCGAGTTTCCAGTGGAATTTTGCTATAGAACCCCTCGTGGTGGGCTCCAAAATGATGCGCTGACTTGCCGCCTAGCTGCCATGCAAGAAACAACCAACAAGACCAGCTAGATAGGGATAGCTAGCAAGTAGTAGCGTTATGTGTGTGTGAGAGGAGTCTAGCAAAGTCCCAGAAACTCGGTAAGGAGTTGTGAGGTTGGAGTCGGTAAGGAAGTGAGAGAGAGAGCGGTAAGAGATAATGGTGCAGCCATTAGTGTCACTACCAAATTGCAGCAGATTAAGAGATCTGTAAAGACCCAGAAGGTCGTTAAGGAATTTAGGAAGAGTTAACAGAAATATACGAGTTGCTAGCCATAAGTGCTAGAGTTAACAAAGGCGAAGCGAGGGCACTTGTATGGTGCGTAACGAAGGCAAAGCGAGGGTGCCCGTATGGCGCTTGACGAAGACGATGAGTGCTAAGTTTAACGATACCGTTAAGCTGAGTGTGGAGAGCAAAGGAGACTAGACTGGGTAAACCCAAATCAGCCATTAAGGAAGCGAGAGTGTGAATGTGTAGTCTGAAACGGGGACTAGACTCTGGTACGATTCGATGATTTTTTAGCTACTGACAGGGCAGTATTTATAGGTAGGTAAGTCAATAAAAGGGGAAACCGGTAAGAGATAGTAAGCATAGCAGTTGCATGTGATAACGCATGTTGGGAGCCACTATTGAATAGGAAAATTGTAAGTAATATGAGAAAATTGTAAGTAGATCGAGAGGGAAAATTGTAAGAGAAAAATGTAAATGAAAATAAGTTTACGATTGTTGGGTCATCAGTAACGCGGTTACAATCGATCAATGGCCGCCGGTCAGGGGCTGTAGAGAGGGCTGGATTGTCAAAGGTTGGCTTGGCCATTAAGGGAATGGTTGGTAACGGTTGGTGTCGTTAGCGGTTGGTCGGTAGCAGTCATGCGCTGAGGTCACATGTGTGGTTTGACTTGTCGGTGTCGGGCAGCCAGCGCTGACTGGGTCGTATCAGCATGTGCCCCATCCCAAGCACCTTGGGCGCCTTCTCAAGAAACTCCTGGGTGGCCACAAATTGTGCAAAGGTCGTAGAGTAATTGAAGAAAGTAGGAGCTGACATGATAGAAGAAGATTGAGATGATGAAGTCCAAAGAGTCGCTGGAATTATTTATGCTTTTACAGTATGGCGCATGGACCACAATTAACGATTATGAGACTTCGACAATTTTCCTTTGACTGGGGACAGTCAGTTTTTCGGCCAAGGGGAGATGATACGACCCGGTCAGCACTGGCTGCCCAACACCAACAAGTCGAACCATGCACGTGACCTCAGCACGTGACCGCTACTGACCAACTGCTAACAACACTGACCATTACCAACCATTCCTTTAACGACCAAGCCAACCTTTGACAATCCAGCCCTCTCTACGGCCCCTGACTGGCAGCCAATGGATTGATCGTAAAATAATTTTCACTTACTATTTTTCTTTTGCGATCTACTTACAATTTTCTCATATTACTTACAATTTTCCTATTCAATAGCGGCCCCCAACATGTGTTATCACATGCAACCGCTATGCTTATTATCTCTTACTGGTTTCCCCTTTTATTGTCCTACCTACCTATAAATACTGCCCTGTCAGTAGCTAAACATCATTGAATTGTACCAGAGTCTAGTCCCTCCCTCAGACTACACTTAAGATCTCGTTCTCGCTCTCGCCTTGTTAACGGCTGATTTGGGTTTACCCAGTCCAGTCTCCTTTGGTTTCCACGCTCAGCTTAATGGTATCATTAAACTTAGCACTTGTCATCTTCGTTATGTGCCATATGGGCACCCTCGCCTTGCCTTTGTCAAGCACTATATGGGTGCCCTTGTCTTGCCTTCATTAACTCTAGCGCTTACGGCTAGCGACTTGTATATTCCCGTTAACTCCTCTTAAATCCCTTAACAACCTTCTGGGTCTTTACAGATCTCTCAACCCGCTGCGATTCAGTAGCGACCCTAATGGCTGTACCATTATCTCATACTGCTCTGTCACTCTTTCTTACCAATACTGACCTCACAACTCCTTACCGAGTTTCTGGGACTTTGCTTGACTCCTCTCACACACACATGTAACGCTACTACTTGCTAGCTATCCCTATCTAGCTGGTCTTGTTGGTTGTTTCCTGCACGGCAGCTAGGCGGCAAGTCAGCGCATCACCAGTCCAGAAAATACTGATCTTGTTGATAATGATTGATATCAGGATAGGCGGAGTTAATCAATCCAGTGATAGAATTGTCATCACAGATCATGGTTCCTGGAAGTTGTACTGTCTGCCCATGCTGAAGGTTTTTTCCAGCACCAATATCCAGTAACCAAGCTGCATGAGCAACATTATCAGGAGTCTGCTCCAACTGCATATTTTGCACCAAGTAGTGGACTTGAATGTGGTTCCAAAGTCTCCCTCTTCTCAATGAAGCAGCAATCATCTGCTGTCTGAGTCCTTGGGGAACAACTGGCAAAGTTTGTCTGAAATCTCCTCCAAAGACCACAGTAACTCCACCAAATGGAATATCCTTTTCCAAGATATCTCTGAAGCCACAATCTACTGAGTCAATGGCATTCTTGTGCTGCATTGGAACTTCATCCCAGATAACCACTTTGGTGCCTAGTAACAGATCAGAGAGATGTGTTCCTCTCCTTATGTTGGCAATGGATGTATCCAGAGCAGGAATGGGAATTTTGAACCTTGAATGAGCAGTTCTACCCCCCTCCAGCAATAAGGCAGCAATCCCAGATGATGCTACACATAATGCCACTGCACCAGTTGAACAAACAGCAGAAGCCAGAGTATTGCAGACAAAGGTCTTGCCACATCCTCCAGCACTGTGAATGAATATCATCCTGCCCAAATCATTCTCCACAGAGTCCATGACAGCATTGAAGGTCTCCAACTGTTCAGCATTGAACTTGGTCTTGTTTTCTTCCACTCTCCTCTTCAACTCCTCAACATCATAATCCATTTCTTCTTGTAAAAGTCTATTACCTATAAATGATTTGATTAGTTTCAAAATCATTGTTCTCTATAAAGACAAAAATACCTGGAACAAAATTCCAAGCTTTCTGGGGCTCTGGCATGTTGGGAAACTCTTTCAGAGTTTTGCCAGAATTCCTCAAGTTGTCATTGATGAGATAAAGGCCATCATCATGAATGTCTTCATCAGCAAAGATCCTGTTCCTATACTGGTGTGCCTGCTGCAATCTGTGTTGGAGATCATCACAAATAGAATGCTTGAATTCATTCCATAAAGCTTCTGGAGTGGCAGGAGCACAGTGGAGTAGGATTGTGCAAAAGAGGTGTCTGAGAGCTGATCCTGTTTGTATCTGGACAGCTTCAGCAAGACATTGCCTCCATTCTGCATCATTCTCCAAAAGGCCTAGGGCTTGACATGCATCCTTGTATGTTGGATAGATGGTCCTGAGATGAGCCCATGAAGTTGCATTTGTTACAACTGTCAGAAGCATTCAGAGGTAGAATCATTCTCCTTGCCTAGGTGAAGCAAAGTACATCCTGCCAATAGCTGTTCCTCTTTGTCTCTCCTTCCAAGCTCTTTTTCTTGGCTCATAAACAAACTTGGTTGGAAAGTTTTGATAAGTGATGTTGTTATTAGGAAACTTGGTGTTGGCTTCAAACCAAGCAGTGAGTGCAGTCTTGTCCACATTATCTCTGGCAGCCACCAACTCCAAAGGTTCATTGTCCTGAAAGTAAACTTCATGTTGGCCTTCCAGATGCACAGGTAATTGGTAGACGGGAGGGAATTTGGCATGCATGTTGAATTCATAGATGTGCCAGCAAGCTTCTGGGACAGAAATATATCTAGCATCCAAATGTTCCTTGATTTCATCTTGCTGCTCCCTAGATATTTCCAAGGTGGTCCTGTCATGGCCTTTATAAATGTACTTGTGAATGTACTTGATGGCTTGCACTGAAGCACAGATCTTGACATTGATGTGACATTGGTATTTGGCTGAAAGATAGGGATTGTATGGGACAACATCACAATTGTTGTAATGATGGTCATGCTTCTCAAAGAAGTGACCATTGTCTGGCCTGGCATATTGAGGATAGCCATTGTCACCATATTGAGTAGCCTCTAGATATTCTTTGGGATATCTTTTGGAACATTTGCCATTGACCATGCACTTTACATTGGGATAAGCTGCTCCATATGGACCATGGACTATATTAGTAGTAACAACCTAATAACAACAATTCAGTTACTGAATCAAGATATATCAAGATCAGATCAGTACCTGATACAATTGAGGCTGAGTCACTGGATCAGGGATTTGAGCACAGACAATGGCATCCACATGAGCTGCATCCTTGATCTTGTCATGAACATGCAAGAAGATCAAAATGTGCATATGTAGCAATCCTCTTTTTTGGAATTCAATGGTATGGACATGAGCCATACAGGTGCCAAAGAGACCTTCTTTAATTTCTACAAAACAGCATTCTTCTTGAGTTCAAATACCCTAGCTACAATATCAGGTCAATCAGAAGCATTAACTGCAGGTTCCTTTAAAAGGGCTTCTTCAATTTTAGACCACCTTGGATTGGCAGTCATAGTTAAAAAAAGATCAGGTTTTTGGAAATACCTGCAAATAGCCATGGAGTCCCAGAATAACTGCTGCATGTGATGTTCACTTCTTGTATGAGAGGCAGGAAGTACAATATGATGGCCTTGCTGAGGTAGTTCTTCATCTCCTGCTGCAGCATCAACTACTCCTTGGTAGACCTCAGCTCTGATCTTTCTTTGATCAGACCTGACCCAATTGAGCTTTGATTGTTCAATTGATGTCCATGCATCCACAATGTATTGCTGGAATAATCTGCCACTTCAAAGCAATGGAGCATTAGCTTCTAAAGCGCGTTGTTGAAGCCTATATGCATAGTATGCCATTTCACTGACATTGATAGTTCTTCATTGATTTTCTGGCCCAAAATGTGATGGAATGTCAGAGTGAAATCCAGGCTTGCCAGTTGGAAAGATGATGGTGTAGTGCAATGGAGTGTAGAATAGGTGTAAATGGCTGATATGCTTTAGCTAACCCCCACGCAAGTATAAGACTATATCATGGTGATCTGATCAATCTTCTGTGCCATCTCCAGGAATGATAGCAGCAACACCTTCTTGATCATTTGGATTGTTATAGCGCCAATGATCTCCAAAATCTGCTCAGAGTGTGACAGAAAGTCTTTGTGGTTGGCCTTCAGGAATTTCAACCATGATTTGTCTAGCTTGTTTGTAGTAGCCAATAAAAGGATTAACTCTACCAAGCATATCCTGCAAAGAGGCCATTATTTGACCATCCAATTGAGGATTATCCTGTTGACAAAGAGCTAATTGCTCATTGTGATCATAGAAATAGAGTTGTGCATATGATGGTGTATTGCCTTCAGTGGAAAGTAAGGCACCTGACAGATGATGTAGTTCTCCATTGATACTAAAGCTGTATGGTCCAGGAGCATTGGTAATGGCATGATCAATTTTGACTCCCAAAAATGTGAATGCAAAGGCTGCATTGTATTGACAAATAGATTCTTTGAAAGCATTGGAAAGAAGGTGATAACCATGAAGTAAGGCCAGTAGTTCTGGTGGAGCATCTGTTAATCTAAGCAAGTCAACTTGGCCTTGCAAGTAGCACATGCCAAATTTTGGATTATATATAGTAGATTTGGTGAGCTTCTCAGTATCAAAATGTAAGGCATGACAGTGTGGACAAATAACCCCCATGGGACCTAGAGTATGTAGTGCAGGTTCATCCAAATAAGGTTGTAATGCTCTGAGCAAAGCATTCCTGGGCTGCATCTGGCCTATAGGTGCAATAAATACTTCTGGGATAGGCAGACCAAGAAGAAGAGGATTAGGCTGCATCTGGCCTATAGGTACTACAGGTGCTTCTGGGATAGGAGGACCTAGAGGAGGATGATCAGGTTGTTCTTCTGGTAGAATAGATGGCTGAACAATTTCTGGGATAGGAAAAATGAGAGCAGGATCATGTTGCTCTGCTACAATGGGTTGTTGGACAATGTCTGCCAATGGAGGATCCAGCTGTTCTTCAGGAATATATGCAGCAGGATGATACCCAGGAAGTAGCTCTACAGGTCCATTGTGTTGTCTAGGATTATCTTCATTGTCTATAGGATCATCCATATACTCCAAATAATTTTGCATCAATTGATCAAAGGCTGCATGAACATATTCCAGGTCATCTCCAAGAGGAATGTCATTTTGAGGCTCTAGAGCATTAAAGTCCTCTTTCAGATCAGTAGCATGTTCCTCTCTCCAGCCTTGCAGAATTCTAGCTGCTTCATTCTAATTTAAAGGTATATGTTCTGGATTAAGGTCCACATGCTTTAAACTTTATTAGTCTAAGTAGATCAACCTCAAAGTTGAATATGACAGACCTCCTGTTCCAGTCTTTCCCTTTCTTGCCATCTTTATTGCTCTTCTAATAGTCTCTGAGCCTGATGCCTTTCCTACTCTTCAGCTATAGCAAGATCTATAAGCCTTTGTTGCTCCTCTAATAGTCTTTTAGCCTGCCTCTCTTGCTCCTCAGCCATAGCAAGATTTCTAAGCCTTTGTTGCTCTTGTAACTCAGCTCTAGCCATATTTCTAAGTCTCTGCTGCTCTTCTAATGCAGTTAGAAGATTTCCAGCATTAAGAATAGGTAAAGGTAGCTGCATGGAATTCTGTTTCCTAAGTGCAGAAGAAGAGAGAGATGGCACCATTCTAGGAATAGGATTTTGTAATGGAGCATTCCATTCCTCAGGCAAAACAGTTTCAGGAATGGCTACAGCTGGCTGAGCAGGCAAAGGTGGTATTATTCTAGGCTCCTGTGCAGGAGCAGGTAGAGGTGTCACTATTCTAGATCTCTGTCCAGGAAGAGGTAGTGGTGGCACCAATCTAGGCATAGGATTTTGTAATGAAGCATTCCATCCTTCAGGCAGATGGGTTTTCAGGAATGACTATAGAAAATGGATCATCAACAGCAAGAGGCTGTCTAGGCCTTTCTGTAGAGCTAGAAGCACTGGCTATAGCTTGGTTATTACCCCTAGGTCTCATCTCCCCAGTTCCCATGTTTTCTTCAGGTCCAAAGTAAAGTGGTGGTATAACCACAGTATTGATTTGTTCTCCAGACCTTCTGTTTGCACTATGATCATCAGGATCAGTCATTTGTAATTGTTGAAGTCTCCTATGACTTCTAGTTTGTCTCCTTTGGCTGTCATCAGGAGTAGTAGGTAGTTGATTTCCACTGGAAGGTTGCCTGAAATATCAATGTTTCAGCATTTTATAGCCTAAAATCAATATAAATCATTTACATGATGTATATTCAATAGCTCAAGGATCACTAATGAACTGCCATCAATGTGTGTCAATGAATGTATAAGCCAATATACATACATTCTTTGTGTGGCCTTCCTTCCACAACTTTGGGACCATGGGAAATTTGGTCATGTTGTATCAAGAAACACATGAGGCATGAAAAACAGTGTCCACTGAATTGCATTTGGCCATACAGACCATGTGACACCCTGGAAATGGTGCCAAATGATAGGATGAACATTATGTAGATGCCTATTATACACAGATTTTTTAAAAATAAGGTTTCAAGGCTGCAGCATGAAAACAGGCAGACCTTTACATAATGTGGTTACTACATAATGTGGTTACTATAAAAGGAAATTCATTACTTTAAAAGGAAATTCATTACTTTAAAAGGAAATTTCCTTGTCATCACTGACTCAGCTTAGTCATCACTGAGTCAGCTTAGTCAGAAATGCTGTAGTAAACTTTTGGTCACCCCATTATTTCATTGGCCATCAAATTCTCATGTGCATTGCCCCATTATATGTAGAAATGATCTCTAGCTTTGTTGGTCCCCACAGTGCTCTTTTCCAGGCCAGTTTTTGCTTGGATTTGATGCTGAGAATACTGCTCATTGAGGAGAGAAGCAACAGAAGAGCAATTGGCAGCAGACATAGGTTACATGATGGTAATAGAGTGTTAAGAAGATGATTTGACTAAAGTTGAACATGCTAAATTAATACAAACAAGGTCACATGACATTGTTTATACTTTCCACAAGGTGTCTCTATCTTTTACTGCTGAAAATTATTGAGAAAATATGAAAATTAGAGTGAGTCAAAAGAACTGCCTCAATGATTGAATATTTTGTTTGATTTATTAATCAGCAAGTTCTTGTCAAAATCACATTATTTATACATCATTATAAAGCCAGGATGCAGTTGTATGTTATGTATTTTTCCTCAATTTTTTTTGCTTAGGTAATTGTTGCACACCATATGAATCTTTTTAAAAAGGCCAAACATTGAGGCAGTTTTTTGAGCCAGTGTATGTATTGCTGCACTTTCATCTCAAACACTCAAGTAACCAATTCATCATACTCATCCATTCCTTCAGTTGGAGTTGCTGAGTCACAATGTTACAACATTTGAATGTGCTTAAGCACATATAGCTGAAGATATACTTCCATCAACTCTATAAGTGTCTGAGGATATTTTTCCAATACCACACTCATTTATACTCTCAGTAATGAATAATGCTCTGTCTCTCTTGTTGTCATTGGATGACTCTCCTCCAATAAACTGCTCTATTACCAGCCACTTGCTCTTATCTACCTGTTAAATGTTTCTGCCCTCTCCTAGTCTAGAAGCTAGGTCAGGCTCAGTTTAAAGAAATTTTTCCTCTTTTAAGTGTGTCATAGAAGGTGATAGAGTTTGAAATTTTTCAAACATTTGCTGAGAGTAGATAATTGAAAGCTTTAGAACTAAATAGTTTAAAAAAGTGTAACATAGTTATAATTTTAGAGCCTTATTATTCTTATTTCACACTAGTGAACTAGACAATGTCTAGATTCTGACTATGTGAAAAAGAGAGTAAGTACTAATTAGTATCTTATACTTGGCTGAGATCAAAATAAGATAAGATAAGAAATTAAAGTAGATACAATGACCTGTTACAGCAGTCTTACATCTATTCATGCTTCTTAGAATAATTCTCTATTTGAGTGCTCCACTCCCTATTTATATATACAATTCCCTGTTTCATTTCTATTAGTCTAATATTTCATAGCCTTTTGCCTTGTCATGACAGAAATATAACCAAAAAGGTACTACTTCTCAACATGAGCAGCAGTGATGCGCTGACTTGCCACCTAGCTGCCATGCAGGAAACAACCAACAAGACCAGCTAGATAGGGATAGCTAGCAAGTAGTAGCGTTACGTGTGTGTGTGAGAGGAGTCAAGCAAAGTTTCAGAAACTTGGTAAGGAGTTGTGAGGTCGGAGTCGGTAAGGAAGAGTGAGAGAGCGGTAAGAGATAACGGTACAGCCGTTAGGGTCGCTACCAAATCGCAGTGGGTTAAGAGATCTGTGAAGACCCAGAAGGTCGTTAAGGGATTTAAGAGGAGTCAACAGAAATATACAAGTCACTAGCCATAAGCGCTAGCGTTAACAAAGGCGAGACGAGGGCACCCGTATGGTGCTTGATGAAGGCGAAGCAAGGGCGCCCGTATAGCGCATGACGAAGACAACAAGTGCTAAGTTTAACAATGCCATTAAGCTGAGCACAGAGAGTGAAGGAGACTGGACTGGGTAAACCCAAATCAGCCATTAAGGAAGCGAGAGCGTGAACAAGATCTTAAGGGTAGTCTGAAATGGGGACTAGACTCTGGTACGATTTGATGATGTTTAGCTACTGACAGGGCAGTATTTATAGGTAGGTAAGTCGATAAAAGGGGAAACCAGTAAGAGACAGTAAGCGTAGCGATTGCCTGTGATAATGCATGTCGGAGGCCGCTATTGAATAGGAAAATTGTAAGTAATATGAGAAAATTGTAAGTAGATTGAGACGGAGAATTGTAAGTGAAAATTGTAGGTGAAAATAAGTTTACGATCGTTGGGTCATCAGTAACGCGGATACGATTGATTGTTGGCCGCCAGTCGGGGGCTGTAGAGGGGGCTGGATTGTTGAAGGTTGGCTGGGTCATTAAGAGAATGGTCGGTAATGGTCGGTGTTGCTAGTGGTCGGTCGGTATTGGTCACGTGCTGAGGTCACATGCTTGGTTCGACTTGTCGGTGTCAGGCAGCCAGCGCTGACTGGGTCGTATCATCTCCCCTTGACTGAAAAACTGACTGTCCCCAGTCAAAGGAAAATTGTCAAAGTCCTGTGATCGTTAATCGTGGTCTGTGTGGGGGGGTCTTGGTCCGTACACCATACCGTAAAACCATAAATAAATTCCAGCGACTCTTTGGACTTCATCATCTCAACACCTCTTATCATGTCGACACTCGCATTCTTCAACTACTCCACTTCTTTCGTGCAATTCACAGCTGCGCAAGACTTTCTCTGAAGGGCAAAGAGCGTGTGGGAGGGGATGACAATGATGACGAGGAGCCGGTAAGGAAAGCGTTTGGTGTTAGAACCGTTAAGTATTAATGACTTCGTTAGACTCCGACAAAAAGCAAGGGCAAGAAGAAGGTGGCGATCAGTGACGACAAAAGTAGTGGAGAGGTAGGACTTTCTTTTCTTTGTTAATGGTATTCCACTAATGGTTTTTGCCAGGAATTTGTGCCTCCCACGTCGTTCAATGACCAGGAGCTCAAGAAGTTGCTGCGTGGGCGCTTGCCCTTGACAGTGCTTGATACAGGAAGGCCATCAAACAGAGCTTGGGCAGCAGCAGAGTGCCCAAGGAGACAGGACCGGTAGCAGGTCCCAGTGGAAGCCGGTAAGTGGCTGACTTGTTAGACTTCGCAGCTTTTGCTAATGGTTGTTTTGTTACTGTCAGGCCGGTAGAGACAGAGACCCCAGAGGTTGAGATGGTGGATGGGACGGGCCAAGTACCAAGGGAGTCGGTAAGCACTTTCTTTTTAGCAACGGTTTGTTAGCATGAATGGCTTCTTTAGCCATCCAACTTCGGGACTCCTCCTCGACTGACCATTGAGGAGGAGGAGATCCAATGGCTAGGCAAGGACTTACCAGTCCTGCTCCCCTTCGATCCTCAGGGCAACTTGGAGCGTTACCAGTCTCGAGCGGCAGAGATCTGTCAGCTGATGGGGAGGGAGATGGTAGCCACGGAGAACAATCTGCGGGCGGTGCGGGCTCGGTTTAGCATGTTGACATGGGCGTGGGGTGCCCCTTTGCGATACCAGGACAACTACGATGCCTTTATTGCATGGCAGACAGAGGCGGGGGTGACAGAGGAGTATTGGAGAGAGTTGGGTGATCCGCCAATCCCGACTGATGACGACTTCACCTCTGGCAGCTCCTAAAAAAACGAACTTTTACTTTAGTTTTTTTTTTTTAACGATCTTGTCGCAGACTGACCCCCTTAAAGGGTCTTTTTAAATAAACGATTTCTTGGAGTCTGGTCCAACCGGTAAGATAACGGTCTGAAAAAGAATGACCAAACAATGAAAGGTCAAAGTAAAAGAAATAAACGGTTTGAAAAGGTAAACACTCAGTAGATCATCATGGCACTTGCACAACGTCACTTAATGACTGTGTCTTAACAAAAGGCGAATAGGGAATGGTGGTGACAAGTTAGAAAGAATAAGTAGAGGGCTTAACAGTAGGCGTGTATGTTGGCAAGCGTATGTAGAAAGAAAGTCTATGATGAATAGAAATGGAGTAAGTAAGGATGAAGAGGGAATCGAAACAATAGAAATAAAGGCTTATCAAAAGCTGTTAAGGTTTTGGGGTTTTAACGGTGAGTGGGGTTGATAGTTGCAAACGGTGTTTTCTAGTCTTCGATGGCATTGTCCAATGATTTGTCGGTATTAAAGGATTCTTCATCATCTAGTAAGTCAGTTTCTTCTAACATCCTTAAACGGTCGGTATCGATGTCGAAGGCGTCGGTAGGGAGAGGGATGTGCTTGCGGGCAAAATAAGGGACCAGGCAAAAGGCGGCTACTGGTCAGTGGAGTATGGATCCATCTAGTTCACAGAGAATGTAAGCGCCTCCACGGTTTCATGATATTACCACTAGCAGTCCTAAGTAGCGGGGTCGCATTTTCTTGTTATGGGTGACTTCAATGCATGTATTCCTCATCAATACTAGGTCTCCTTGCTTGAAGTCGTAGTCTTGTATGGTAGTGGCATATTCTTGTTTGAAACGGAGAGCAGCTAACCGGCAAGCGGTAAGGACGGTATCATGTAAGTGGTCGAGATTGGCTTGTCTGCGTTGGAGGTCGATGGCGCGTCGAGCGATGAGATCGGTAGTCATTAACAAGGAATTGGGAGGTGGCTGGAGGTAGGTTGCTTCTACGATGTCAGCGGGGAATAGGGGATGAGTACCAGTAGCGGCAGAGTAAGGGGAGCAACCCATGCGGCGGTGGACGGTAACACGTTCTGACCAGAAGACAGAGTAAGCAGCTGAGCTCCACTTGGACTAGTCTCCATTAACGGCTTTGAAGAGGGCTTGTCTAACATCAAAATGAGGTCGTTTGGCAATACCATTAGTGCGTTTGTTGTAGCCAGATATGCAAATGTGGTTGATGTGGTACTTCTTGGCAAGGTAAGCGACAGCTTTTATGATGGGAGGGCTGTTATCGGTAACAATTTTGTTAAGGGCGCCCCAGCAGCAGATGATGTCATTGAAGAGCCACTTAGCGATAGCGTCAGTATTTTCACGAACAAGCATGCGGAATTCGGGGTAGTGGATTAACGAACAGCATCCTTGGATGATATATTTGAACTTGTTTGAAGGCGGCATGAACATGGTGTCGATATAGATCTTGCTGAAGAGAGCGGCAGGAGTAGCAATGGTAGGCAGTATTAGGACTTTGGTTGTTTGGTGGACTTGGCAGATGTGGCACAAGCGAATGTACCAGACGATATCAGCCACTACCTGTGGCCACCAAAAGCGTTCCAGCAGAGTGGCTCTCATAGCAAACAGACCGCAATGTCCAAGGTTGTTGTGCATAGCGTGCAGGATGTGAAGTCGCGAGTTGGTCGGTATGAAGAGCTTGTGCTCACCGTTATGATTGCGTCGCCAAAGTTTGCCGTTAGCAAGGAAGAAGCTGCTAGCGTAGTGAAGGAAGGTGGCAAGGGCCTTGTTGTTTAGGCCTGACGGTCGCTTGAAGTTGTTAAGCCACTGCTTAACAAGCTGAACTCTTTTGTTGCTGGCAATAGCTTTGGGGGAGCGAGGGACGTTGTTGTAGGAAAGGGGGTTGGTAATGGGTGGAGTTGAGACTTCAGTAATGGGAACAGTGTCATTAACGAATGTCGCTAGAGTCGGACGGTAATGGGCGAGTGGGGGTAAATGAGGGGCGGTAGAAGCTAAGCGGGCAAAAGCGGTCGGTAACTGAACTTGGTGCATGAATCCGTGCATACAATCAACCCAATCTTTGAAGATGTCATTGTCGGTATCGTCTGGGGGAGGGTCGGTAGGCTGTAACGGTTGTCACGAAAGTCTGTCAGGCCCATGGAAGGTTCCTTTAACATGTATGAGCTCGAAGTGGAACATAAGGATGGCCATGATCCAGCGGTTCATGCTAGTGGAGGGCTGAATGTCAGGGTTCTGCAGCATACCTTTGATGTAGCGAGCGTCAACTTTGATAATAAGGTTCCTAACGCCTAGAAGATACATGTGTAGCGCCTGCAAGGCTTGGTATAAACCGTAAAGCTCAAGCTTAGGCTGACTGAAGCGAGCTTCGCGTTTGTTAAGGGTAATGGAGCCGAAACGGTTATAGCGACGTTGCTTGCGATTGTCGGTAGTGCACTGGCAAAGGTAGAAACTGACCGCTATGTAGGAAGTGTTGACCGCTAAGATAACGGGATTGTCGGATTCATAGTCGATAGGAACAAGGGGTTTAGCGTTGTGCAAGGCCTTAACGAGGTCCTTCTGGGCGTTAAGCTGGTCGGGTCCAAATTCGAAGGGAACTCCAGTATGGGTGAGCTTCGTTAGATGATGAGCATGATGTACAAAGTTCTTAACGAACATTCAGAGGACTCCAACAGTACCTAGGAAAGTGCAGACTTCGGTTAACGACTGGCAAGGGCCCCAGCGGTCCAATAACGCTAAACAGTTTTTGTCAGGGACTCGGCCATTAGGAATACAAACGTGGCCAAGGATCTTGAAGGTTGGCACGCAAAGGACTAGCTTATGACCAGAGAAGGTACCACCGCAGTACTTCATCCGCTGAAGGACACGGTTCAGGAGCTCAAAGAACTCCCAAAGTGCTAAACAAATGTTGGGGTTGTTGGGATGCTTAGCGGGTGTGCCGTTAACGAGTTTCCAGTCCTTCGGGCCTTTAATGCCAACGTTGTCGATGAAACTGAGAGCGTTATGGGGGATCTTGGGTTAGAGGATGTGGGTGACATTGTTGTGGAAGATGGGCACAGCATTAGTCCATCCCATCGGTAGCGTTACTAAACGGAGAGCGCCAAACGGTGTCTGGAAAGTTGTTAAGTCACGGGAAGCAGGATCAATAATGCACTTGTCATAGCCAACGTAGAGGTTGAGGGTAGCGCCGCAAATGCAGCCAGCGAAGGATTCAGCAATGTGGTCGGGGAAAGGGGGAACTCCAGAGTGGCGGATTGTGACTTGGTTTAACGGTTCAAGACTGTGGACTAGGCAAAGTTTACCATTTTTCTTCAAGACACAGAACCAGCAGAACCGGTAAGCGGAGTTTGAGGGTTTGTAAATGCCTGCTTGAATCTTGCTACGTATGATCTCGCAGATTTCCTTTTCAAGGCCTGGCGGTATCAGTCAGTTGTGCTGAACCCAAGGGACATGAGGGATGGTTGGTATGCGAACGGGGGGGAAGAAGTCGGGTCATAGGCTACCTCTTTCAGAGTCTTCCCAAGCAAATGCATTTTGTTGTTTAGTGACAAGGTCCACAAGTACGTTAAGCTCATCTTGGGTAAGAAAGCCAGTATCGTGTTCCTTAACAAAAGTCGCTTTGCGGTCTTCGGTAAAGTGAGGAGTTGGTAAGAAGGGAAGGGGATTAGGGTCAAGTTTGGGTATGTTTGCTAAGGGGTCACCAAGGATATGTCGTTCAATTCGAAAGTCTTCGCTAACCTGGCTAGCAACAGGCTTGGTCTTCAAAGCAACTGGCTTATACTTCTTCTTGACTTGGACTCCTTTGCGTTTTGGCTTGGCAGAGGTGTAAACGGCTGGGAAGGGGACATTAACGTAAATGGAGGCTGAGAGGGTATTGAGCATTCCAGATGCTTGACCAAGAATCGAGGGATTGGAGAGACTAGTGGAAACAAAATAAAAGCGCAGCGGGATAATGGTCTCGGTAAGGTCGCTAGTGGTTGCATATAAATAGGCAAGAGAGAGATTGTTGGTAACTGTTTTTGGGTTTTCTAATATTTCAGGATCGAGCGGGGTATGCGATTGCACTATAATGGAGTGCTTTTGGCGGTCGTAGTCGAGGATGACTGCTAAGTCTTCCTCAGAGTCGTTAACCATGAGAGTGGTGCTGAAAGCAGCAGGGCGGTCCTGCACTATACTTGGGCTGAACCTTCTGTTGCTTGTACTGACCGTGGGGAAACGTAGGGATAGTGCGACGAAGTCCGGTATTGGGGTCTGTTATTGTTATTGTAGTCTCTGTTTTGCTAAGGGTATCGATGGTACTCTTGCTTAAGACATCAAAGGGGCGACTGAGCAGGATATCATAAGTGGGGGAGCATAGGACGTGGATCTGAAGGTACAGGGTGATACCGCCAACAGTGCAAGGGACGTTACGAGCGAGACCAAGGGATTTGTCCATAGTACCGTTAGCGCTCTGCATGTTCAGAATGATGCTGGGGTCGTAGGAGATGCCGAGATAGTTAGCAACTTCTGCAGACATGGAGATGATCTGGGAGCTGCTATCCGCTATACACTCGATTTCCTCGTGGTTATTGACCAGAAGCATGATAGACCAAATTGCCTGAGATTCCTGGGTAACTGTTAATGTAACCGGCTCCTCACTAGGTGGTAGCGACTTGATGTATGCTTCCACTGGGTCTATCGAGGTGACTTGGGCTCTAGTGGCATTGGTAAGCAAAGGGTCGGTAGTGGGAGTGTTGTTAAGGGAAAATGAGGGCAGAGCGTTGTCAATGATATCGGTAGACTCTTGGAAGGCAGTGACGTTAGGAGGCACGGTCTGTTTAGGCGTAACAGCGTTTCTGAACTGGTTCTGGATGCCATTAGAGAGGGAGCAGAGTTCGCTGACAGAGACGGTAAGCTTGGTCTGGAGTACCTGGTAAAATACCTGCTTGGATTGTTCAATATCGTAAATGGGGGCCGTACTCCAGTAAGCAGTGTCAGGCCATTTGTCCAGAGCACCAAAGTTTTGGTTGGTCGGGGGCTGATAGCGAGACGAGATACCAGAATAAGGGTGAACAGGGGGATCGACCATGGGGGCATGGTTAATGACTGGCGGCTCAGGGGCTTTAGCGGTACTGGTAGCAGAGGTAGAAGCAGGAAGTTTGTTAGCATCAGGAGCAGGGGCAGGGACAGATTGCTCGTTAGCGGCGGCAGAACTGGTAGCGGCGGAGTCGTTAGCGGATTTAGGGGGAACCAGTCAATATCCCTTAGCATGAGGGATCTCAATACTGTCGAAGACTTCCGCGGGGCGACGTAGAGCATAAAGTTCCCGTTCTAAGGCAGCGACACGTTCTTTCCTGGATAACGTTCCTGGGCTAGCAGTTTCCAGTTGCAAGACTTTGTGAATAAACGTCTGTGACATGCCTTGGAGCTGTTCCGCATCAGGTGCTAGTGCTGAGGCAGCCAGTAAGAATCTGGTTGGGATTAAGCCTGTGCCATTCATCAATGTGTTCCATATAGAGCCGTTTGCCAACGTAATTGGGGATCATAGTGCCAGACAGTAAGACAACCTTGCCTTTGTGGTCCCAACGGATCTTGCCTTGACTGATGAAGCTTTCCAGCTTAACACAATTGCCTCGTACCATCGTGTGACTGGTTTTGCTGCAGAAGTGGCAGCTGTCGCTAGGAGGTCGAGAGGCGTGGGACTGAGAGCTGTTACCGGCAGTCAATGCAGCCATCTTTTCCTCCATGCATGCGAGAGCGTTAACGATAGCGGCGGCGGCGATGTTGAGAGGTTCCTTTTTAATGATGGTAGTTGGTACAGGAGCGGCGGTATTAACAGTGGGAGGCTTAGCGTTAGCGGTCGTCAGCTTTTTCGAAGTCGTAGCGGTGTCGGTACCCTTTAGAACCCATTTGGCAGCTTCAAAGACTTAGTCTACCTCATAGGGGTCCTCCGGGTGATGATCGGGAAGGGTGATTTCTAAGCGGCAGACAAGTTTGGACCATAACAAAGTCAGGGATGCCTTGCTGGAATAAATGGTGTTCCTCATTTTGGTAGATCTTGCCTTTAGCCAGAAGCCAACATGCCAGGCACTGGAAGTCCCTGTAGTAATCCAAGAAGTGTCCGAGAGTAGTAATGCCAGCCAAGAAAGTCTGGTTTACAAGTCGCTCGAGATCCTGAAGAGTGTAACAGGCAGATTCCTCAGTGCCAGGATATAAATGAAAGACCGCTATCTTCCACTCAGCATAAGTATGGTCGCTAAACTCTGGCAAGCCAAGCCAGGTCTCCACGGTATTATACGATACGTACCAAGCAGTGTATTCCTTTTTCTGGTTGTCGTTATTAACAGCGCAGTCTGCTAAGAGATATTCGAGCTCGTGGAAGTACTGGGCGAGCTCTCAAGGGCAACTCTTGTCCCACTTGGGTGCGGTAGAGTTGTTCCATGACAGTAGGGTTAACAGGTGTCAGTAAAGGTGTAGTGGGTTGAACTGGGGAATAGGGGTCTGGGGATAACGGCGGTAGCGGTGCGTCAAGGAAGTTGTCGATGTGATGGCCTGGGAAGTTCTCTAGGAGTTCGTTAATGTCAAGAAGTTCCCTAGCGGTAGCGAGTTCCTCTTCAAGGTTACAAGGCGGTGTTGTTAAGGGTGTTAACGGCGAAGGAGGGGGAATGTCAAAAGGGATAACAGGGAGCGAAGCTTTGGTAATGAGACGTAAGCGGTTTTTGGCCTGGAGGCGAGTTTCCAGTGGAATTTTGCTATAGAACCCCTCGCAGTGGGCTCCAAAATGATGCGCTGACTTGCTGCCTAGCTGCCATGCAGGAAACAACCAACAAGACCAGCTAGATAGGGATAGCTAGCAAGTAGTAGTGTTACGTGTGTGTGTGAGAGGAGTCAAGCAAAGTCCCAGAAACTTGGTAAGGAGTTGTGAGGTCGGAGTCAGTAAGGAAGAGCGAGAGAGCGGTAAGAGATACCGGTACAGCCGTTAGGGTCACTACCAAATCACAGCGGGTTAAGAGATCTGTAAAGACCCAGAAGGTTGTTAAGGAATTTAAGAGGAGTTAACAGAAATATACGAGTCACTAGCCATAAGTGCTAGCGTTAACGAAGGTGAGATGAGGGCACCCATATGGTGCTTGACGAAGGCGAAGCAAGGGCACCCATATGGCACGTGACGAAGACGATGAGTGCTAAGTTTAACAATGCCATTAAGCTGAGCACAGAGAGCAAAGGAGACTGGACTGGGTAAACCCAAATCAGCCGTTAAGGAAGCGAGAGCGTGAATGAGATCTTAAGGGTAGTCTGAAACAGGGACTAGACTCTGGTACAATTTGATGATGTTTAGCTACTGACAGGGCAGTATTTATAGGTAGGTAAGTTGATAAAAGGGGAAACCGGTAAGAGACAGTAAGCGTAGCGATTGCCTGTGATAATGCATGTTGGAGGCCACTATTGAATAGGAAAATTGTAAGTAATATGAGAAAATTGTAAGTAGATCGAGACGGAGAATTGTAAGTGAAAATTGTAGGTGAAAATAAGTTTACGATCGTTGGGTCATCAGTAACACGGATACGATCGATTGTTGGCCACCAGTCGGGGGCCGTAGAGGGGGCTGGATTGTCGAAGGTTGGCTGGGTCGTTAAGAGAATGGTCGGTAACGGTCGGTGTCGCTAGCAGTCGGTCGGTATCGGTCATGTGCTGAGGTCATGTGCTGAGGTCACGTGCTTGGTTCAACTTGTCGGTGTCAGGCAGCCAGCGCTGACTGGGTCGTATCAGCGGCATCACTAAAATCAAGTTTCATCTTTCAATTTCCCTATTGTCAAGTTCTCATTCAGTCAACAAGCAGCAGAGGCCATATGTACAGAGCTCTAAGAAATATATTCCAAACTAATGTGTTCCTGGAGAAATGCCATCAGCAGGGTTGGCACAGACATGAGGATGTGTCACGAATATATTCTATAACATCTGTGAAAAGTATGGATTATGGAATGTGGAAGCTACAGCATAATTACTTATGAACAGATTGGTAGAAGCCCAAAACGTATGGGTTTTTGCAGATTGTGGGTTTTGACAGCTATGAGTTATGACAATTTTGACATACTATGCCCTCCTGCGCAATCGGGAGGCCTCTCAAGTTGGCACCCTCTGATGTCTCGAAAACGACCATGATTTCTTCTATGTTTCTTCACCATGTAATCTTATATTGAACAATCAAATATGGTAGAACTTAAACTGGAACTTGAAGGGAAATATTCAAAATTCATTGAATCCCTCCTCGACAAGGTCTTGGAGGTTTGTCGCTCCCTTGTCACGTCTGCCATAGAATGCCGGGCAGGCCACCAACTCATTTTGATCATTTTGGTTGAATGTCCAATGAATTTGAGTAAAATAAGTGATTGCCAAAATACATGAATCTCGCTTATGGTCATGTGATGTGACAATCTGTGACCTCTACCCCGGAAATCGGTCTTCAAAGGTCTTGTATAGAAGAACTTGCAAACAAACGGGTTTTTTTCTCTCTAACATGGCCAGTACGCCAGATGCGATTGAGCAGATTCAGTTCCAGCTCTCAGAAGATTTGCTTCTCATGAGGCAATTGTCTCCCTCCAGGCTTTACCAACGTACACGTTCTCCTCTCAGGGCCCTCCTGCTCGATACATTGGCTCTGTTCTTGGCCACTGGTGAAACAAATCCCATCGTTGCTACATTCTGGTGGGAGACAGATGCAAAACTATACATAGCGAGGAGTCCTTCCTCCGCGGTCGGTCACCTTGATGTTTCCGTTGCGGAAACATTTTTCGACTACATCAAAAAAGCCGAGAATTTCGACAGTATGATTCCCTTTCTTACCACGTACGGTCAGGCCGGCATTAACAAGCGAATTTCTCTCCTTCGCAATTCCCTCTGGGAGGCCTACTTTGGATATGACAGACTCAGAAAATTCAATGATACGAAGGACCCTTTCAAACGCCTCAAGAGCATCATTTTAGACGCGGAACCTCCATTTGTTTTCGATGGTTCCACAAATGCCATCGACACTTTCAAGGAGCTTATGGAAACCTGTATAAAGGTGCTGGACGTGCACGCTCGTGTCTTTTCAATTGGCCATCGGGAAGCAGATTTCTGTCGTTTGCAGCGACACCTTGAAAAAATGGCCCAGTATCTGCATGTCAAGCTCCTCATCAAATTTTGGAAAAGACACGGAAGGAATATCGAGATATGTTGGGTTCCGGACACAGAAACAAGTGGTTCGCCTTGTACATTGACGATGACGGAGATTTTGAGCCGACACTTGACCGTTATTACTGGACGCTTCGCATCGAGTCACGACGAACTTAGAAGCCAAATATTGATGACTTACGATTGCGTGCCATCCATCACGATTGCTCCGCACGTCCACGCCGAGATCAAGCTGATACTCTACGTATCCGAAAATGTTGGCTTACAACATCTCAAGGACAAGGTTGAACTGCTGATTGGCAGCAACAAAAACATTTGTTTTGCATGCGCATGCTGGATGAAACAGTTCAATTCTGCTTTCGGGGTGAACTGGGAATCCACTTCCATATATAGCCAACATCCTTTCGAGAGAACGTGGAAGACCATTTCCAGCAACAGTCAACCCCGCTTCGACTGGGCTATTCCTTCCGACACTAATATTTCACCTTCACCGACAATCGATTTGAGCATACTGCGTGTTTTATACAAAGGTGTTCTTACTAGTGTCCAGGACGAAGTCAAAGCAGCGCTGGAAAGGAGGCTCGTTAGAGTTGACGACAGGCTATTTCATATGAACTAGGTGGTGGAATTTACAGCAGACATATACACAAGCCACTTCAATTTAGGAAGGTAGGTTAGAACGCCTGATAGTGCGAGTTCAAGGCAGTAGAAATAGGTCATGCAGTAATGATTCAGAGCTCTTAAATAAGTCAGAGTCGACTCTTGCGAATCGAGCTCATGTGCTCTATGGGCCTTGACAAGGCGATGTGTAGAATGGAGACGAGGACTTGAGACACCATGCATGATACGCGGCCCAAACGATACAGCAGGTTAAAGAATAAACAAAATGGCAGATAAAGCATAGTAGTATGTCTTCGTCGGTACTCTCGGAGGACTTTGAACGAACGATATAGGACATTATAGCAAGGTTTGAAGGACGCCACAGACCAGAAGCCATGATGATAGGTTATTGACCCCAAGAGACTCAAAAATGAAACTATGGGGAAAGATCCTTCCACCAACAGTTGTTGAAAAATGACATGGCAGAGAACGGAATCAGAGTTCGATATTCTTGCATACAGTCGCACACGACGAATTTGTTCTATCCAGAACGTCGATTGAGCAAATTCAGTCTTATCTCCCAGAATATTTTCTTTTAATGAGGCAAGTCTATCCCGAAAGGCTCTACCAACGTAGACGCTCTCCTCAAGGCCTGCCTACCTCGATACAGTGTCTCTGTTCTTGGCCACTGGTGAATCAAATCCCATCTTTAAAATGTATCTATAATATCCAGCGCTTGTTGCGACATACCAAATTGAAAACAACGAGGCATTATTTTCTTTTTTGGACATATACTGTCCGTTATTGTTATTGAGCTATTACATTGCAGCAAACTCAAGAGTGTGATTTGCAGCAGACATGCCGCCACTTCACTCTAGGAAGGCAGACATTCCTTACCTAGCTTAAATTCCGACAGTAAAGTGATGTTACATCATGCCTCCCAAGTTCTGTTACGTTCGATCTCATAGCGCGAGTTCTCCTAGTAATACTCGACCCGGGGAACTTTTAACCTAGGAACCATACCAGTATGCTGGAGGACATCTAATTGTGTCGTTGTTATACATTTTTGTTCTCAAGGAGTCTCTTTCTCGAGGGAGATCGCTCCATACAAAGAAAACAGAAAAGAAAAGAAGAATCAAAATTAAGAATAATACATCCTGTTGTTTGCACTCGCACTCATCATTTCACGTCCAGGAAGAAGCCAAGCTAATTTCCAAATGTCCAGAAAAGTTGACATGAAACTGTCGAAGGGAGTTTCATTGCTTATGGGAAGCAACAAAACTAGCGATAGTCATTGCAGCGCGTTATCAATGACATGTTGGATGAACTTGAAGTGCATCGCCCTCCTACGTTGATCATCATGCGTCAGCACGACAACCTGACGTAATTCCGAAGTCTAATGCACAAACGACAGTCGTAAGAATATCTCGGTTCTGATGAGTCTTGGTAAAAAGTTCTACACAAACATAGATCTCTACAATATATTAGTACAATAGGGGCCAAAGGATGAGCAGGGATCAAAGGAATGGAACGGATGGATGTAGGAAAGCTCTGCGAATAACTAGACCAACCGACATGCAACCATACCTCGATGAACTGCCACCTTGAAACTTCTCAATTCTCTGCATGAACATCCAAACCACCACGAGGCAACCTCGGCTCCCCAGAAACATATAACTCTCCCGTCTCTTCACGAAGCATATCATTCAACCACGCACCATTGGGCGACACCTTTTCGCCACGCGAAAACTTGACCGCAAGATATAACCACGCCGCCGCATTGCCGACAGTACCGACCTCATCGCTGACGTGTGTCTTAGCGTAAATGCTGATACGGCGGTGGAGAGATTCATCGGTGTGCAGCTCGTACAGGTGCTTCGCCACAGCTGCGTTATCGCCGGGCTCGCAGAGGTATCCTGACTTGCCTTGCTCAATTTGGAGTGGGATACCGCCAGTGCGAGACGCGATGACTGGGATACCGGCATGTACAGCTTCAGACACCTTGACTTCAAAACCCTCACGCGTAGACAGCTGAAGTGCCACACGAGCATTAGCCATCAAGGCATTGAGGACTAGATAGCAGAGTTAAACGACGAATACACAAATTTGAGTTAAACACGCACGCTGGTCGCTGGGCGGGATACGCATAACAATAATATCCTTGGAAAACTCGACATAATCATCTGAGTTGATGAGGTGAATGACCTGGTCGTAGATGATGCTTGCGTCCGGATCGTCAACGGCACCGTGCCCACAAATCAGAAGCTGTGGGATATCATTGATATTCAAATTCTTGTTGCTTTGAGCCAGGAGGCGGCGGAACTTGGCATAGGAATCGATGACGTTCGGGATGCCTGAGAGTAATCGTCAAGTGAACAAATTATCCTGGAACAGAGAAAAATATAACAAACCTTTGGAAGGATCGAAACGCGCGACCTGAATGAGATAGTCACGCACAGGCCAGCTGAGTTCTTGCATCTTCTCCTTGGCACAAAGTGACCTGAACTCTCCCATGTAATACTGCGTATCCCTAAGAAATCATCAGTATCTCGATAGCATATCAAAGTCAAATCAGAATCAGAAGTTCAGAACCCCTCAGCATGGTAGGTTCATCAGAACAGAAGGCCATGATTTCTATACTGAGACAATCTGGGCCTGGCGAACGCAGACATTTCACAATTCACAAGGCGTTCCCAGGAAAAAATCGGCAATCGATAAGCTAAACTTCAAACTCACCATGAATCCAAATCCTTGTTAAGACCGTCGAGCCTGGGCAGTGACGAGTCAGCATGCCACAACTATAGATATTCCCTTTGACCAAATGAAAGCATTTACCAATCTGTAGCCGCACCAAGCAGAGCTAGTTTCTCAATATGAACATCGCTAGGCACAAACTTGTTGACAGGGTGGCCTAATACGCGCCATGCCGCACTCAATCTAGTCACCAGCTTCTAGGAAAAATTAAACACTTACTGATAAACAGATCCGCATGTCTGATATTATTCCAGAGGTACTTCCACACCTCCTCCTGAGGAGATCCTTTAACATGAACAAGGTCGCTACGAATCTCGATGTGCGAACGATACACGATGGGCAGCTCTGGCCGCACTTTCCGGATAAGCGGAATCAGGCCCGGCATTTGAGGATCATCTGTGGTCAAGGTCAGTTGATGTGGGTATGTAAGTGATTGGACAGCACGTACCGATAAAGGCAATGTCGACCCCACCAGGAGCGAGAGGTCCGCCCTCAGCAGTCCAGCGCAGGCCGTTTTTGAGAATCCAAGCATCAAAGGCATCTTTGGCTTCCTGAGTAAGGCGGAGGTCTGGTGAGGCAACGCCTTGCAAGATGTTGTGGTTGTTCTTGGTGGTGCGGAAGACGCTGGGAGACGGATTTGGAACGTACCTGGGCAATTTACGTCAGTATTGGGACGACCATATGGAAATGGAAAAAAAATTGAAGATAGACGAGAGAAACGGAACGCGAAGTAAAATTTTTTCAAGAAAGCACTCACCATGCCGCGTCGACATCCAGAGCCGTCAGGAACCTGATCAAGGCATGACGCATCTGTGGGGCCAGTAATTGGCGACTCCGGATGGAAATAGACCATACTCACAAGCGCAACGCCACCTGGTCGTCCCAAATGGTCAGCAGACGAACACGATCGGACAAAAGAGGTACTGTACCTCCTTGCGGGGTTGAAGAAAAGAAGCCGATCTTAACCTTTCGTTCTCGGAGCTCGTCACCGAGCTTGATGACGGCGTTCCAGGTGCTATCCGACATCAGTATCACCGATCAAAATCAAATCAAGGGTGTGGAGAGCGCCTTACCGAGGACCAACGGTTCTCCTATACTCTTCGAGATCATCGATGAGATGGATCTTCCCACCGGCATCGACGGCAACTTGGTTGCGAGGTCCGATGCTGAGGCGCGGGTTGTTGTTGGGCCCAAAGTACATGAGACATTTGCGTGCAGCAGAGTCGGCCTGTTCGTCTAAGGTACGAGGGATTGGCAGACGACCTTGAACGGTAGTGTCGAGAGTCGCAGAGAGGTGGGCGCTCTCAACAAAGACGGTGGGAGTATCCGTGCCAGATGGAACGTATGATCCGGTAGTGGAGGAGATACGATGTTTGATGTTGGGGCGGGTAATAGAATCAGTATGGTAAGGTTTGATATTAAAGACAATGGGGACAATGTCAAGATCAAGCCATAGACGCGTGCAAAGGTTTGGACACTAAGCATGTTTAAGCACGAATCTCACAGCAGTGGAATGAATTTACCTCTTTGAGCAGTATCAAGGTTACGCCGGCACCGAGAAATTTGCAAAGATGCTCGCTGGAGAACTGACGAAGCGTTTTGATGACGTGTTCACGAATAGTACGTGCATTTTTCTCGATCTCGCCGGGCTCGTAGGGGACCATGACCGAGGCAAAATCAGTGTTGTAGACGGAATCATGGATGGAAACGACAATCTCATAACCTGTGTTATTGTTGACTGGGCTACCGGAGATACCAGCCCACATAGGCTGGATAGAGTGTCAGTGGGTAATATCGATTATCGCGATGGCCTCACGATGAGGTGCGAGAATGTCGCGGGAACGGTTGGCTTCTGCCTTGGAGTGACACTGGAAAGCCTGCGACGGATAGTCACAGAAGGCTTAGATTCAAAGCTGTGGTGCGTCGCCATAGTGGTAGTTTGAGGGAATGCTTATCAGGACACGTAAAAGGTTTATATACAAAAAATTTGACACAGAAGACGACAAAGTCTGCAACTATGAACACATGACGTCAGGACCCCGGTGTGCATGCGTGGCGTCCGCGAAGGAGTGATCAGGGTCCTGCCCCCACGTGGCTTACGCGAGGCGTGCCTCAATTCCGAATTAAACGCCTTGCTTGACTTATGACCGCCGCCTGCAAAGAATGCGGCGCACTCACCGAATGGAACGACGACGCCGGCTCTGCCATATGCACAACCTGCGGGACTCTTGCTGACCCTTCTCAGACCCTTCTCGCCGACTCTAGCTGTAGCCTCCCCTCCAATCCCTGGCAACCTACCATTCTCAAGAGCTTCCGTACGCAGAGCCACAGTCTAGCCGGTCAAAGTCGGGAAACTCGCGATGCTAGGAACCATGTAGGTACAGCATTTGTTCTTGTTATCTGTCGTCTAATCCATTCTTTGCAGTACGCAATGTCCGAGTTCATCAATTCTCTAGCCACTTCTATCAATGCATCTGGTCTATCCCCACGCGCTACACTGATTTTTACTCAGGCAATGAAGGCAGGAAAGTTCCGCTGGGGCCGCAAAGCCAAGCTAGTTGCCGGTGCTTCACTAACCCTTGCTCTCCGTGAATACCATCGGCCCGACTCTTTGAATGACATTGCCTATCTTCTTAACGTGCAATGTCCTGTTCTCATCCGCACCATCACTTCTATTATATCTCTCCTGAATCTTTCTTTCACTCCGGCGGACCCAACTATTCATATTCCGCACCTCCTTGCACATCTCACGCGTCTTCTCGCTCTGGATCCAAATTTGACTCTCCAACTTCCTGGACCTCTTATTTCTCAGCTCAAAGGTGTCTCCCTCCGCGCCGCTTCAAACACGACAACAAGCCTCTGCAACCTGTTAGCCCGTCTCGGTCCATATCATTCTCTCAACTCGCTTCCTAGTCCACCAACCGCGATCGCCATCTTCCTTATTTCCCTCGAAGCGGAATTACGGTCTCCGCTCTCTCAATTAGGGGAACTCGCTCAAGCTCTAGGTGCGTCTTGTCACAAGACCAGTCGTAGCGTCGTCATGGCTCGCTACAAGCTTGTTCAGGATGAGATCTCTATTTGGATCGAACAAGTCCCATGGCTTGGAAAGTACACGCAACTTGCAACGAACGGCAAGAATCGTGCCAAAACTGGTAAACGTCTCATTGTCGCTCGTGGTGTTGCCGACGTCATTCAGTTTCAAGACGAGATATGGCGTGGAAAATTGAGGCCTACTGTGAAGCTCGACATGGAAGACGAAAGGGATGATAATGACGAAGATTCTGTACACAAGACAGAAACTTCTGTGTCTAATCCAACCTCAAATCAACCAACTCTGCCGCCATCGCTCAGCGCATCCCGACCCGCAAAGCGCCAAAAAATCTCTCACCACCCACTTCGTGATGCCACCCAATTTCTTCTCAACCCTCTTGTTGGTCCATTACCCGACTGCGAGTCACCTCTACAACCCCTTCACCACCCACGTACTTGCGTTCAAGAATTCGAAATACCCTCGTCTCAGGATACCCCAGTCTCCCCTCCCTCGCGAAACAATGCCCATCATGCGCATCTCACACCACAACCTCTCCACTTGCCTGCTTCTCACCACTCAGTACCTGTGCCTTCATCCAGACCGAACTCAAAACCTTTGGGATCCTCGCTCCCATCTTACATCCTCACTGCTCCCTCAATGAGCATCCTGCACTCACGTGTACCTCCAACGCGCCTACAGCTTCTGATCGCCTCACGCGGGAGTGCGGATGCAATCGACGACGAGGAGCTATTTGGAGAGGGCGAGTTGGACGGGTTAATAAGACCTCAAAAAGAGGCGGAAGATGTGTGGAGGCGATTGGTTGTGCTTGGGATTCTAGGAGAGGATGACGACAAGGAAGAAGCTGATTTGGACGGAAATGGAAGTACGAAGGGTGGTAGGGGAAAGAGAGACACAGAGGGGAAAAGGAGAGGTGGAAGAGAGGAAGGACAGCCAAAGAAAAGTCGTGTGGACCTTGACGCGCTTGCGCGGTTCCTTGAAGACAGAGAAGGGGATAAAGATGACACCAGTGCTTACGATTCAGCATTGTTTGGACTTGGGATGTTTTCTGTCGAGGACGAGGATGAAGATGGAGTTTCTGATGTTGATACTGCTGAGGATGGCGATCAAGGATATTGGAACACCGGGGCGATCGCTGCTGTTATGAAACGTGGCGATGCGCCAAGGGCGCCGTCGAGGGCGAGCGGGGCGGGGGCGGAAGAAGCGGAAGTGGTGGTGGATGAGTGGAGACCGATGTCGCCTGGCGCAAGGTCGAGCGATCTGTATGGAGGTGTGTACGAGGAGGAGTATGATTGATTACAGGCTTTGGAGACGACGACAAGGAAGGATACGATTCGACACACGCGATATCTTCATAAGAAATTCGAGGAGTACAGGGGTTGATTACATGGTTCAACTTCTTTCTTGATACCGCGCAGGGATATCATCCACAAGTACCGTAATTGCCAGTTGTTTTTGCATATATATCATTTGGAGGATTCTACATCTTCTATGTAATGTACGTTAATTTCTCTTTTTTCGCTGTACACAATAGTACTCATGCCGTCACGAATGTTGATATTGTACAATCAATGAACATAAAGAGTATTATTACCGACTCTGAGTGAGTTGACCCTTCAAGAGATGCTTGAGCGGATACTGATTCTGCGTTCGTTTTTGGTCGCGCTGTGTATCTCTATCATTTCGGTTGCTTATCATCGCTCAAGGTAGATCTGGGGCCTTTTCGGATTGTTTGGACTTAATAGTCGGGTTGGGTTAACGGAAGGTTTAGAACCGCTCGATTGTTCATTCTGTGATGGTTTTTCATAGCTTTTTCTTTACGAAAGCACTACAGCTTTGAGCCTCGTTCATGTTCTTTACCACTGTCGACATCTCCGTTGTTGTGGGGTACAGCTACTAAAGCTGACTGCCCTTACCTATATCCAACGAATCTTATAGTCTTTTCCATTGACTGGTGTCTGTCCAATACGTATTCTTGAGCTAATCAGATGACTGTTTGTACTTTCCTGGATTTATGTCGGACACTTCATCATGAGCTCGTGATATTCAGCTATACGTATACTGAGTAGTAATTGTCATTCAACGATGTTGAGCAATAGTACGAGACCAACATTTCAACATTTCAACATTTCAACTAGATTGTGCTAAAACTACGCCATCGTCACAAAGTCTCCTACCACTTTCTTGTACCTCTCGGGCTCCTCGAAGATGGGAACGTGTGAACTGTTCGCAAACTGCACCCACTTGGCTTTGGGAATGTTGTTGAAGAACGGAAGCACGCAGACATCCTGCGCTTCATCATAAACAGAGTTGATGATCAACGTGGGGACTTGAATGGTTGGCAAAATGTCGATAATATCCCATGTCTTCAAAGTGCCTGTGATCGTGAATTCGGAAGGGCCTTGCCTAGTAGTGTGGGGTGTTTCAGCATATAAAGAAGATGACGATACAGTATTACTGACATAGTGTGGTATACGGTCGGATCGGCCTCCATGGCAGCAAATGACGCGTTGAGAGTGTCAGGCCATGTTTCCAGCCTGCAAAGGTGTTTCTTGTAGAACGCGAGCATCGCCTCCTGATACTCAGGTGTGTTCGTGGTCCCTGCTGCCTCGTGCTTCTTAATCACATCCTGAACATCTTGTGGCAGCTGCCTAACAAGACTGGCAACACTCTGCTCCCAGAGCGCCATGGATGCAGGGGAGTCCGCGATGACAAGGTGCTTCAGACCGGCGGGTTGTCTTGCCGCAGCAAAGTTTGCAGCCAGCATGCCACCCCATGAATGACCAACAAGGTCGTAATCTCTGCTGATATCAAAGTGGTTGAGGAGATTATCGAGCTCATCCATGAAGAGGTCGACGGTCCAGAACTCTTTTGGAGCATCCTTGTAATGAGAGGATTCACCGCCGCCGATCTGGTCATAAAGGATGACTGGGATGCCGTGCGAAACAAAGAGGTCGGCATGTGGAGTCATGTAGGAGTGCGACACACCAGGTCCTCCATGAAGAGCGATAAGGGGGCGCACGCCAGCTTTGGTGCTCTGAAGATTACCAACGAGCTTATACCATGTCTGATACGTGACACCTTGGTACTGGAACTCGATTTTTCCGGTCGTGGTAGTCATCGTGCTATGATAATGTTAAAAAAGGAATCGCCGCGCTTTGATCTATAGCTGACCGGCAAGGTGTGAGAAGAGCAAAGCAACCATTTATAAACTGAGATCATCAGTACAGCACAAGACCACCTTGCGCCTACACAGCCCCAGGGTGTTGAGAATGCGACAAAACGGCCTACACAGAGCGTCTCATGAATTGCAGTCAGCATTTGTTGCATTAGGAATCTATGCAATTCATGGTGATGTATCCGATCTTTGAAAGTCATGCCAGTATAAGGCTCTAGCCTCCAGAGTACACATTGTAACACAAAAACCTTACTTTCAACAAGCCACTGACAAGTTGCCTAGGTTTGTCCCTGGTTGTGTCCGCTTCAAGAGTGGAATGGCTAGCTGATGAGATCGAGGATTCTCATGTCAGGGACTTACAATCGAGAGATCTAGCCACACACCTATACGGGAGGTGTGCGAAAAGGTGGTCAACAGGCTTTGAGATGAATTGTAGCAAAAGCGATACTAGGACACACCATTATCAGTCATTGTATGTCATGTACATATTTCAAAATGACGATAGTTGTTAGCAATGGAGGGTACGATAATGAAAAGATATTAATGCGCAAATTTCCGATGATCAGGTATGATGATGGCGTGAATGATGCCAGTATCTATGACTCTGAATGTAGAGATGACTGAACAGGACTTGCTCGAGGGGAAGATATCAAGCCCTTATGTCCGCTATGCTGGGTCTTGAGAATCTCGACCATAGCGCGTAGTTCCTCTACTTCATCTTTTAGCTCGTTATTTTGATCCTTGAGTCGCTTGTTGGCATTCATGAGGGCAGTCTTTTCCCCAGTGAATGAAGCAACTTCGGCCTCAGTGAGATGTTTCCTGCGATGACCATGGTGGACTGTTTGGGCTTGTGCCAACTGTGCCTCCAGTACTTGGACGCGTAGGCGTTGGGCACTGAAAGTTTCATTAACAGAAGATGGAATGACCAAGTAGTTACTCACCGCGCAGAAGTCTCTAATTCAACTTGTGCTTGCTGGTAACTCTCGACTTGCATCTTCATTTGTTGATACTGAGTGCGCATGAGGTCCATCTGCTCTTTACGTTCATTGAACATGGCAAAATCATCGTCCCTAAGAACATATGAGCATCATTTAGTGGCATGACGAGGAAATCTACCAAAGACGTTGCATTTTGATATGCTGTTCGATTTGCCGTTCGTAATCGTGCAAGCGGTCCACCTTGTGCTGATTTTCCTTTTTCTGTGTTTGTAACAAAAAGACCTGGTTCTGAGCACCTGCTAAAAGTTCCCCTTGGGCGTTGAATAAAGCCTGATACAATGGCAGCGTCAGCAAGCTAACTTGACTCCACAGAGAGCGGACACACCTTGACTTCTTTCTCTGCTTTCCGAAGCTTTGCCTCTTCGTTGACCCAGGCCTTCTTTTCGTCTCTGAGCTCCTTCAATTTTTTCTGAAGCTCATTGTTCCATTCCGCATACTTGTTTTTTACTGATGATGCTTGTTGCTTGTGTTCGCGTAACTCCTTCTCAAGTGTGACCACCTGGGCTCTGTAATTGCGAAGTTTGTTGTACTGCAAAAAGAGAAAGGTTAGCAAAAGGGAATAAAGGTATGATAGGGCGTGTACCAATGCTTGTCGCTCAGCTTCAGCATGCTTTGCAAGAATACGGTCCTGATAAAGGCGTCCGATGTGCTGAACGTTTTCTCGAGACAGCCAAAGCTCGAAGTTAAGCTCATTCCGGAGCAGCAAAAGTTCTCGTTGTAGGCCAGAGATGATCTGGACAATATGTGGAGGGATCTCGTTCGTCTCCGAATTTTCTGTGTTCGACAATCTAGAAAGAGGGAAAGCAAACAAACTATGTGGCCACTGCGACTCCGGATGGACAATTTCCACGTCTAGATTGGATTTCAGTGCCACTGTCATATCGATCATGTCTTGCAGTGCAATAGTCGCTTTCTCATTCGTGATATCAATTGGACTGATTAGGTGTGCGGGCAAGCCATTGTCGTGTTCAACTTCGTCTTCGTCTTGTATTGGTTGATCGTAGAACTGAAGACCGAGAGCACTATTGCGTACGTCGAGCATGCTGGCTTCGCTTGTTATCCGGGAGGCCGTATATTTTGCCCAGAATTCATTCTCAGAGAGTTCAGCCGCGGCATCACGCCACACAAGTAGAGGATGGCACACATGTTCACGAAGCAATCGCTAGAATACTCATGAGCATCGCGGCTGAACAACTGAACATACTCATACCTCGCTTCTACGTCGAATCTCATCTTGAGAAAGAGCCTCTGACCAATCCAGAGTATATGGGCTGGGTAGCGGAAGGTCAATAAGGTATTGAGCAGGAGAACTCAAAAATTTGAGAACATTAGATGGGTATAAATAATATAAGATGGTAAAGTATGGACGCAATGGAGGTGGGAGTGAAGTCGTGGCGTCGAATGTTAGTTCTAATCTTTGCCACTCAAAGTCGGGACGAATAGGGATAATCATGAGACGATTCCTCTCGCGTTCCAGTTCTTGTTCGAAGGTGTGGTCTAGAGGTTGGTCCGTCGACTCGGGAAAAGTTGCTGGAGGCCGCTCCTTCCACACTATTATTCTTGAAAGAATGGCAAAAAGCTCTCCAAGTATCGACTTCAAACTTGTGCGCGCGTGCACGGCATACAAAGGAAATAGTTTGACCAAGAGGGTCAATCCGATTGTGCAGAGAGTCGAAGAAGTGTCCAACATAAGAGAGCGAAGGATGCTTCTGGTCAATGGATGGGTTGCCAGGACGTTGGATGATACATTAAATGAAGGGTCAGAAATGTAGAGATTGAGGAACATGAGAAGTTGGAGTCGAGAGTCTGGGGTTTCAAAATGAATGTACACTTCTGTCATAAGATCCTAAGCCTTATCAGCGGTGAGTAGACTGGAGACATTACTATCACACACTTGTGGTCGTTTTTCTCCAAACTTTAGTAATATGTCCTCCAAATTCCGCTTCCAATGTGATCGTTTATTGCGTTGTTGTTCGTTCAATTCTGCCCACTCTAGAACATCTGCACCTGAACCTTCGTTGAAAGCATCGAGGAGGTATAGATCCATTAGCCGACGACGAAACTCCTTCACTTTTTGTTCATACACCCCCTCAGTCTTCTGCAAGGCTGCTACGACCAACTCTTTTGCGTGCTTTACTGAGGATGTGGGTAGCTTCGGTTCGCGAAGTGCTGGTCGGAAGACAATGTCAAACCAAGAAATGACCGATGTAGGCGGTAGGATGGGATTTAGATGGTACAGTACAGCAAGAAAAACCTCAGTTTGGTAGAGCGACGAGTGGTCAAAGACTTCATGGTGAATATTCTGCAGGTCTTCTTCCAAATGAAATAGTAGGGCTTCCGATTCTGGTGATGTACATTCTAGGACAAAGTCGTCGACCAAGGTCAGCAGTTCCTGAAGTGGAAGCGCATCAGAGGTAGCTTCTAGGACTGAGCGCACTTGACGGGGTAGATTGGAATTCGACATCCCTCAAAGGGGATGAGTATATTCAATAGATTCATCCACAGGAGCCTCTTCTGCGGGAGGTGATCATCGAGAGGGTATTTGTTATCATTTGATCTACAGACTTTGGCAAGACATAACCAAACACTGTTGGCGAAGCGTCGTCGTCATCACGCTACGCGTTGAGCTCGCCGTTTCGTACAATCTTGTAGTTAAAGGTATGTATGACATCTCTATATGCCTCATTCAGATCCAGGCTCCATTATACGAATGATTTGCAATCTGGAAGGGCTGGATGCAAGAGAATACTTCCGGATGTACTGACGCGTCTCTCAACCAGATGTCTGCCCATATCGAGGAAGTTCACTCTGACCATTCCGACCACGAGCATGACCATGACCACGACCACGACCACGACCACGAGGAAGATCCTACTTCTGCGGCCGCCCTCGAGAAAATCCAGTCGCGCTCGGAACGCAAGGCCAGGAAGGCTCTTCTTAGCTTGGGTTTGAAAAAGGTCCCAGGGATCACCCGTGTTACTTTGAGGAGGCCTAAAAACGTGCGCGGAAACTGTCAATCCTTTCGCCATGCCCCGATCTGACTCGTTTCGCGCTGCTAGGTGCTCTTTGTTCTTGCTTCTCCCGATGTCTACAAGTCACCTAACAGCGATTGCTACATCGTTTTCGGCGAGGCCAAGGTGAGCTGAGCCAAGGCGTCACTTTCATCTTCGACACTCACCATCCCTCCTGATAGATTGAGGATATGAACTCGCAGGCTCAGGTCTCCGCTGCTCAGCAAATGGCCTCGAGCGGTGCTGGCGCTCAGACTCTTGAGCAATCAGGAGTTGGTGGTGATGACGACGACGACGACGCCATCCCTGAGCTTGAAGCTCCTGAGGATGATGGTCCTGTTGACGAGACTGGCGTTGACCCCAAAGATATCGATCTTGTCATGGCCCAGGTGCGTTGGATCCGTCTAGGTTGGAGGCCGGTGTATTTAATATACTTGTAGGTGAACTGCTCTCGCGCCAAAGCTGTGCGAGTGCTAAAAGAAAGCGGAGGAGATCTGATCAACGCGAGTGAGTTTTTTTTTTCATCGCAACCCAACGTTCTGTTTTTATCATCATTTACACCAGTCATGGCGGCCAGCGAGTGATCGAGCCCTGTTTTACCCTTATGTATTATTGCTTTCAAACGTCAAAACATCGTGTTTTCAGATGGTCAAATCAACAGATCTGAAATTTCCCAACACTTGAGCTCAACATAATAATTTGATCGTTCCCAATCATCTTGTATGATCTCGACTCCTCTTTCCAGTGATGGTGATTCGTTGGACTTGGGAGGCGGTCCCACACCAATGCCCAGACCCCTGGCCGCGTCGTGAACCAGACCAGATAATTCACCCTTAGAAAACATGTGGTAATACCGATTGAAGACCCGTGGTTCTGTCGAATCTTTATGTGCGCACTTCTGAGAGGTCAAGACCCAAGGCACCATCACGTCTTTGCCGTTCCCATCTGAATCGCCTTTATTGTCAGCAGTGACCTTGCGTTTTGAGAGCTCATCCTGTTCAATAGCCCAAACATAGATTAAAATTCGCCCATGACGAGGGGAGACAGATTGAATGAGTCTCTGGTTGAGACGCGTCAAATAACCGGACAAACACGTTAATTGAGATACTTACTTGAACAGCTTGTATTCGTCGCTCGTGTGCTGCAAGATGATGGATGGTGGCAATTGAAATCGCATAATCCTTGACATGGTCAGCAAACTCATGGCTCGAGGGAGCTTACCGTTACTCACAAACGCCCCTGATCTCCATCCATGGCTCAGGATGTCGCCCCGAACTACTTCTCGTATTTGTCGGGATTCACCTGCGGTTCGTGCAATTTGCAGCAACTTGATGCTTCGATCCAGACCGACAGTGAAGACGTCGGTTGGCCGGTCAAGGGGCAGTGGAAGATATTTACCATTGCCAGTACCTGCATCAAGCCCTACCCAGCCTGTGGAAAGACTGGACATAAACGCACTTATGACTGGCCATGGCTGTGGATAGATGAGTTGTGAAAGAAAGAAGATTTGATCACACGAGTACTCACTTTATATCTAGTCGAAGAGAAGTGAGACGCGATCTCGTCGTAGATAGCATGGACGTTTTCGTTTTCGTAATTCTGCGCATCTTCACTCACAAGAACCGACTCGAGCACCTTTGGAGCCATTGTTCCACCTGATGGCTCCAAGCGATCGTGGAAGTCTAGAGTAAAGGCTTAAAATACTATTACTACAAGAATTCTTCATTCAAATCCCATGTGTTCGTCTAATAACTTTGCAAATCGACTACCATCGAATGGAGGGAACGGTGTAAGCGAAGACGGATCGAAGGTCTCGATAGTTTGGGCTAAGTCACTGAAGGAAGTCTATCGGCACATTGTCCAGCAGGACGTCCATATAATGGGCTTACACGACAGTTGAATACTGCAAATGCCTAAGCTCGGCTAGAGCAGATGCCAGTTCTTGCTGATGGTTGTCCAGTAATGTTGGATTGACCACAGTCAGCAGAGGCTTTCCAAGTCGGAGGACGTCCAGAATAGTTCCAGATCCTGTGTGTGTACCCTTCGTGTCTACTACATCAAATCTAAATTACACGTTGTGGCATACCTGCATGACTTATAACCAAATCTGCCTTCTCATACTCGTTCTGTAGTGTGGGCTTGAACTTCCAGAGCTCGATATCAATCCCTTCTTTCTCTATATTTAACTGTCCACTCCTGATCGAAGACGCCAATCCGAAGTTCGAGTTACCACATTGCACAACGAGTTGGTGATAACCTTTCCGGTGCAGAGTCGATAGCACTGACGGTGAAAGGATTGCCTGTACAAGCGAATCGAATTGCGTCGAACCAACGGTGACAAACGCGAGCATTTTACAGTGATGATCCAAGAAATTCCGATGCGTTCACAAGCGGATCGTGCGTGATCCAAATGTGAGATAAATTTCTGATTTTTGAACACTGCTCCCAGCCATGGGGTACACTCTCTGCGTACTAGGTTCCTTCGATCTTTTGGATCTTTCAAGATCGTTCGTATTGATTGGTCCCACTAGGATGCGGTACAATGGGAATCGCCATTCTATCCGGTGTAGTCGACAGTCTTGACATTACATCAAAGTTCGCGAAGACAAGCCAGCTGAAATGGGAGTCTCATACTCCTGGAACGTTGACCCCTACTGGTCCTCCGGATGCAACAGTTCCCGCACGTTATATCGCATGTGTGAGCAGGGCTGAATCTGTCCTGAAACTACAGAAGACCTTTGGTGCCCTTGGTGCCCTTGGATCCAGTATTGAGGTTGTCGCAGGCCAAAATGTCCCGTCTGTCCAGCAGGCAAATGTTATCCTCTTATGGTGTGTGTGGGCTATTCTGCAAATCAAGACTTGAACGTATTTTCAGCTGCAAACCTCAAATGGCCCACGCGATCTTGGAATCGCCAGGCATGAAAGAGGCACTCGAGGGAAAGCTCCTCATCAGCATTTTGGCTGGTGTTACCATCAGTCAACTCCAGGGTTGGGTTTCGCCCTCCACAAAAGTAATCCGTGCGATGCCCAACACGCCTTGCAAAGTATGTATGGACAACTACGAGATTTAATTATAGTTCCGACTATTTCGACAGATTCGAGAAGGGATGACTGTCGTATCAAGTCTTCCTCCCTCTCCAGATGTGGAGACTGATCGTGCTATTATTCTCAAAATATTCTCATCTATTGGCCGATGCCGTTTCCTCGACGAAAAGCATTTCGATGCATGCACAGCGTTGTCAGGGTCTGGGCCCGCATTTGCGTGCATTTTCATGGAAGCTATGGCCGATGGAGGTGTCATGATGGGACTTCCAAGGGCGGAAGCTTTGGAACTCGCTTCTCAGAGTAAGGACCATTCTTGTTCATCACACCGTCATGTGTCTAAGACGCTCTTGAAGCATTGCAAGGTGCCGCACGAATGGTGCTTCAGGGAGGTACACATCCAGCTCAACTCAAGGATGCTGTAACCAGTATGACTTTTCGTTTTTGTCAATTGAGACATGTTGACTCGTCTTGTAGCTCCTGGAGGTTGTACCATCGCTGGGTTACTGGCTATGGAAGACGGAAGAGTTCGCTCCACAATTGCTCGTGCCATCCAAGTAGCAACAGAACACGCAAGTCAACTTGGGCAATCCAAAAAGTAGAGGGCTTTGAAGTAAATTATCTATCTGCCATTGATTTGAATAGAAACAATGTACACGAAGACATTCTATCACAACTAAAAATGTTTCCCTTTATATCTTCAAATTCTGTAAATATGGAGAGAAAGACTGGAGATACAGTGGGTAGCCCTATCTCGCGAAGGAGACATGACCATGTTCTATCGCTCTCATAAAATGAGGACGAGCGCGTAGGATAGTGTACGCCGACCAGAGTGTTGGAGAGCAGAAAGATGAACGAAACGGGAAGTCGGAATATGAGATTGTATTCTGAATGGAGAACTACTTCATGTAGGAAAGAATCAGCTATATTCACGAGATAAATAAATCATGCTCAATAGATAGTACGATGTCGCGCATCCAGCTCCAGATAGCTTCCAGTGACATTATTGAATGGCAAATGGGAGTAGATAGGTATGATTTTCTTGCTCGGAACAATGAACGACGATCCGTTCAACGGGCGGAAAGCCATTAAAGTGAAGACGAGCGTGCCAGAAGAGGCTACCAAACAGAGAACTTTGCAAATGGTGTGATTGCACGAAAATAAAGTACAGGGATAGCTACAAGCAAATATTAACAAAGCCGTCTCAAGAGAAAATTTTAGGGTCGACATACCAATAGCGAAACAACCCAAATCATCGATCTGTATGCATCGTAACGTAAGCAATTGGCATCGTAGGTGAAAAAAGGGGACTTACAGAATTCATGAGTGTCATTCGACCTCTTGACTGTTTGCTAAGGGGGGAAGAGAAAGAAGATGAGTTTCGGTATTCTTATATGTGCGGCAGCGAGGACCTATACAAGGCCAAACAACTTACTTTCCACGCTTCCTCGAAATCAACCGGCAGAATCACGTAACGGTTTTTGCGAACAGCTAATAATGATTGGATGAAAAATGATTGTCTAGATAGCCGCTGTGGAACGTACCCTGCAAACCAGCAGCCTGAACAATAGAGGCAATATCCGCAGAGGATAGAGGGTCTGGTCGAGAGACGTCTACAGATCTGTGTCAACAGGACAATAATTATTAAGACGGAGTGAATCGCTCACAATCCTCTAAATCTACGTCGGGTCCAAGGTTCATCTTGCCCGTGACGGTCTGGAAGATCAGACGTTTTTCACGACGGGATGGCCTTGGGAACTCAATCTTGCGATCGAGACGACCTGGCCGAAGAAGCGCAGGGTCAAGAGTGTCTGCACGATTTGTGGCCATGATCACCTATTTGAAAATCTGATTTATGCAACATGCCAAATGGAAATGAACAAGGTCGAACCTTGACATTGCTACCTTGGTCGAAACCGTCCATTTGGTTGAGAAGTTCAAGCAGAATACGCTGCACTTCACGATCTGCACCTGTCTGCGCGTCGAAACGTTTTGTTGCAATGGCGTCGATTTCGTCAATGAAGATAATAGCGGGCGCATTTTCTCGTGCAAGTCGGAAGACGTCGCGGACCATGCGAGGACCCTCTCCCAAGTACTTCTGAACGAATTCACTGCCAACCACTCTGATGAAGGAGGCCGTTGTGTGATGGGCGACGGCTTTTACCAACATGGTCTTTCCAGTTCCTGTAGATGTGTGAGATCGGCGCTCAATAAAGCAAAGCAGATTGATGAACCTGGGGGACCATAGAGTAGAACACCTCTTGGGGGGTCGATACCAATCTTCTTGTATAAATCGAAATGCGTCAAGGGCAGCTCAACTGCCTCTCGAATCTCCTGTTTTTGTGAATCCATCCCTCCAACGTCCTGGTATGTGACATCTGGCTTTTCTTCCTGCGCTAGCATAGAGATAGATGAGTCGGCTTCGGGCGGGAGGATATCCACAAGTGCGTTCGAATGGCGGTGGAGTGCGACTGAGGCGGAGGGCTTGAGGAGCTCCCGATCGAGGGTAGAAAGAATACGGACGACATAGTTTGACCCAGTCGTTGAGCCAACGATGGCCGTGTTCTGGTCTATAGGTTCCAGGAACTGACCGATGACGAGTGGAACAGCTTGGATGCGTTTAACCTCTTCCTGTGCGCGAATAAGTTCGCGCTTAAGGTTTGCCTGTTCATCCTTGATATAGCTCTCCTGGATCTCAAGCATCTCGAGATGTCTCGTTAGCTTCTTGTACTTTGAATATAGATCCTCTTCCTGGAGTTCATGGTAAAGCGCCGACTTTTCGTTGACAACGGATTCAAATGTGGGCTCCTGTAGAGAGTGTTATAAAATACAGTCAAAAGTGGCCAATAATCGTACGTTTCGTTGAAGTTCAATGCCAATTTCGTCCATGGTGACGGCGAGAAGTGAAAGTGAAGAGAGCTGACGCGGCTCGACGCGTTTCCCAATCCGGCGATGCATAACCCCGTGGGAATTTCGCCTTACTGCCGTTACGGTTGCCTCTGCAAATTTGAAATCAAGTTGACTAGAATGGCGCATGTGGTGACCCCGTTAGACCAGCCTTCCAACTACAAGGACTCACAGTCCCGCGTCGACCGTCAGAGACAGAATGAGTTGCTTTCCAAATCAACCACTCTCTATGTAGGTCGCCTACCACATATCGTGCTGTACATGCAAAGTCATGCAATTCGCGCATACTAGATTGGCAACCTAAGCTTTTACACAACGGAAGAACAAATTTATGAGCTCTTTTCAAAATGCGCCAATCCAGAGGACGGCGGTGGTATAAAACGTATCATTATGGGACTTGACCGTAATACTCGGTACGTGCAACAGCATGCTATATACGGGTACTGTTTGACCCTATAGTTCTTAAAGTACTCCTTGTGGCTTTTGTTTCGTGGAATACTACACTCATGCCGAGGCGTTGGCAAGTATGAAATATGTTAGTGGTACGAAACTCGACGAACGTATCATCCGGTGCGACTTGGACTTGGGCTATAAGGAGGGTCGTCAATTTGGACGGGGTAAAAGTGGAGGCCAAGTGCGGGATGAACACCGGCAGGATTATGACCCTGGACGGGGTGGTTGGGGAGCACAAGCACAACGCCTCGAAGCCGAGAGGCGGAGAGAAGTCGAGGAACGCTACGCGGATGCTCAGGACGGACCCGGTGCTGTTGCTGGAGGCGGAGGAGACTGGAAGGAAACGGAGGGCCCAACACAGGACGCTAGGAAGCGAGGAAGATCACCAGAAGACGAGGGCGACAACAACAGAACAGTTAGTTTACTCTTCAAATTTTTCTTAATGATTCGCGTTGCTAAACCATTTGACTCAGGGACATCGGACGCGGCTTGATGAGGACATGGAGGCAGAGAGGATGTAGAGGCTCTATGTGGACACTATGATTATTCATGTCTAATGTAAATATACTTTTTGATCCCAGTCCTGCGTGGCGTTGCATGAAGAGTAATGGCAGGGGAAACAAGTCAATAGAGGATTTGTGCTCTGATTAAGTCTGTGGAATTTGAATTCCAAGGTGTCATATGCCAAGCTCGCATAAGACGCCGCGCTTCAGAAATTGAAGCCATTGTAATGATAAAACGCGAAAATAGTGTGAATTGTGTCTCCGGTCTTGAAGAAAATCAGTGATAAATACAAAGCCAGTCTCTTCTTGCAGAAAACAAAGTACACGCACTTAGTGAGCTTCACGACAATTGGTTTGCCTTCCTTCCGCTCCGCCTTGAAACTTTGCAACGCACTTGCGACTTCGTCGACGGAGGTTTTCCCCGGCAACCCCCAGATGACTACACTTCTTTCAACATTTGGGTAGTTACCATTTGGCCCGTTCCCTGTAATATTCTCGGCAGCGTCCTGAGGATAGCTCGAGCCATGCGCCCTAGGTGATTGGGAAAGATCGGAGCTGTAGTGAGGTACGACTGGCACTGGACAGCCACAGACAAATAACGGTTTGAGAGCCTTAAAAGCCATTCCGAGTTGCTCAGCTTTTTCCATAATGATCACTGCTTTTCCAGACGGCCGGAAACCGTGATAATCTATTTGAACTGTAAAAAGTAGGATGAAGCGGGCACAGCTGTTATTCAGAGTAGGCACGCGTACCACTCTTGACACTCCCTTTAACCTTTTCTGTAATGGCTCTCCGGATGTCGCCCGGTGTAATGAGGTTCGGAACGTCATACAGAGTCAAACGGTCTGTAGCCAGGAGTTAAGCCATCATGACGGTCAACCGTTTCTGAACAGCGCACCGCGTACTGTATAATCACCAACAGCGACATTCCTGGATTTTTGAGACATCGCCCGCGCTATATTGCCTGCCCGAACACCGAGCTTCAAGAAGGACATGTCGAAACTCGACGGAGGATAGGAGCTCGACCTAGAGCGAAAGTTCTATCCGTCACGCTGTCACAACATCACACATTCATGTCTTCTCGCCCTTCAGAACATCGTCGACGCGACAGGAGTTGGGAGAGGGAAGACCGTGATAGGTATTCCAGGAGTGGAAGAAGCGGCGGGTCGAGAAATATCTACGATGAGGGTCGTCGGCAGCCAAGTCGGTCGCGAAGCCCTCGGCGCGGCGGAGATCGAGACAGACGAGGTGGATATCTATAATTTATTTGTATACTACGCTAATGAAACAATCTTAGAAAGACGAGATAGAGATGATGACCGTCGTGACAGAGATAGAGATTGGGACAGAGACCGCGACCGTGACAGAAGAGATGATAAAGGTGGTAGGAGGAGGCACGACGACCGCGACCGCGACCGTGACCGACGTGATGATAGGAGGGATCCCCCACGCAAAGAACGTACTGAAGACTCCTCCCACCGACTTCGGGATGAAGGCGCTCACCCTTCTCAACCCTTTAAAGCAGCAATGCCGACCAATGTTGCAGGTTCGCTTCATGTCCCCTGGCATGCTCACATGTTTCAACAATCGATAGTTGCAGCTGGTGAACCGGTGACTTCTCGCCTAGATCTAGATCCAGACGCTCTCCCCGAAGAAGGTGAAGCTATGGATGCAGAAAACGACGACGATGCTGCCATGATGGCGGCCATGGGTATGGCTGGGTTCGGTTCAACCAAGGTACTTGTGATCTTCGAGAATGGAAGACTGGAGTACGAAGTCGTTTTTCTAGGGAAAAGCCGTTGAAGGTAACCAGGACGGTGCAGTATTCCTCAAGAAACAACGGACATGGCGACAGTACATGAATCGGTGAGTTATCGCATACTCATATGCAGTGACGCTCCAAATTGATCGTATCGCTAGGCGTGGAGGTTTCAACAGGTCAGTTTCACTGTACCCGGTTCGTCAACGCATCAACTTACACAACCCCACAGACCTTTGGACAAGATCAAGTAAAACTTTTTAACTTCGTCCTTGAACTCAGCTCTGTCTTTGGGCTGTCTTGACAGGGGATCGCAGATAAGTTGAATTGTCCTTGACAGGATCATACACTTTCAGGACTTGCATATGTAGCCAGAATCTAGCAGTCTATGCCGCAGATGACATGTAGATCTAAAAAAAAAGGCGTTTGTGGTTAAAGTGCTATGACGTACATGATATATACTAAAAAGGTAGGCAGAAATGAATGAGAAAGAACATAACAAAAGTCGTGTGCCGATTTCGAGGTAAGCCCAATGGGAGTGACAAGAGTAGTCGTAATGCAGAAGGTTAATCGAACTCGGTCCCTCTTCACCTCAGAAGCCATGAACCTTGATAGTTGACTTGTCTAAACCGTTCTCAATCAAAAAGTTGGAAATCTTGGCACGCTGGTCGCCCTGGAGCTGAATGACCTGACCCATCTTCTCATCATCAACGAGGGTGCCGTTACAGGCGAATTCCTAAACCAAGTTTACCAGTAAAATTCATACTCGCACCGAAAGAGGTTGTGTAAGTACCTTCTTGAACGCCTTGAGAATTTTCTTAGCGTCATACTCTATTGAACCAATGTCAGTATGACAGCCACGTCTGCGATGTGATCAGGAAGTCGCACGTTTAGGCAAGCCTTGCAAAGTAGTCAATGTCTTCCTTCCATTCCTCTGCTGAATACGGATGTGGATGTGATCCGATTGAGAACCAACGTCCTTGCTATCTCCAAGTGGGTCTCCCTCCTCTGCAAAGGGATCTAGAGAGAAAAAGTACGGGACCGAGTTAAGATAACGAGTCATCGATAAAGTGTTAGCGGAGCAATATACGCACCAAAAGTATTGAGGTTCTGAACGCTCATGCGATGAAGGGAAAAAATACAAAGGAAAAACTGAGTGGGGGTGGGTAGCTGAGAGGAAAGGAAAGAAAGAGAAATGGATGGTTGCACAGGTGTCACAGTTTATCAATCCTCACGTAAGCACATCCGAGTCCGGCTGACTCCAGGTTACTTTCATCGACCGCATGTCTGAACCGAGTCTAAAGGGTAAGCGTCCGCCGACCTTCCATCACCTACCGGTCAGCAAAGGTGGGTCTTGTCCTCTCTTCTGAGATGATTCTAATCTTATAAATTTGCAGCTAAGAAGTTGAAGCAGGCATGGATCGAAAATAAAAAGATCAAGACTAAATGGAAAGCAGAAAAACGGCGAGAAGGAATAGCTACTCAGCCGGAGGAAAAAGTAAAAAAAAGTCATGAAGACGCGCGCGGTTCGGCGTCAGTAATTGACGATTCCGAGGGGGATGTGTCCCAAATGGATGATCATGAGGCAGTATTGGAACTAGAAGAGAAACCTGCACCAAAAAAATCGACTTTGCATCCTTCTCGTTCTCATATACACCCTGAACACCCTCCTCAAGCAAAGCGCCCCAAAGTTTCTGAAGCCGATCCGTCATCACAACCACTGTCTTTGCGTGAACTTGCTCGAAAAGCTTATTCTCGCGAGTCACTTCACACCTTCAAGGCGGGTAAGAGAACAAGAGGGAGTCCCAGTGGGCGCGGAGGGATCCGAGGGTCAGGTCGAGGAAATTTACGCGGAGTGACAGGGCGAGGTCAACCCAATATGAAGTTACGGATGGGTGCTATGCTTGAGAAGATCAAGCAATCAATGGAGTAACTCCCCATATTCTGCATTTCCGCCAAAACACAATACTTACGATCGACTATACATCAAAAAATACTACTGCACATCAATGTATACCCATACTTCTGTAGCATCATCATGACTTGTTCTCCTTGTCCTCATCAACCATCATGTTTTCGGAACCTGTTTGTTCACTCTCACTCTTCACAAAGCGTTGCTCCAGACTACCCAATAATGGTTTTGAATCAGCCGAGGTTGTAGATGTGAGGGGCGTTGGATGATCGCTCATGTGTCCAGGACTAGGATCATCTAATTCATCCACCAGACCTAACGCCCTAGGTTCCAATTGTTCAGGTATTTCAACACCAACTGCTGATGCCCCCAAAGCCAATGGCGATGGAGGCGGGCTACGTGATTTCGATCGACGCGCGTCATCGTGTAGGAAAGGTATTGGAGAAAATAGAGGCGTAGACGGTGCACACTGGCGTGTTGACCCCAAAGCAAAGACGCTGCGGCCGTTGGGATCTCGATCCACCTCTGAGAGCGGAGGGAAGGTATTCCACGTTGATGTCACAAGGAGAGACTTTTCAACAGCACGAAGGTATTTTCCGATAGAATTGTAGTGTTGAAACGGGTGGATACAGAGTTCACAGACGCGTTGTATTGTGAAAGGCGGATTTCTGCGGAGATGATTGGCCTTTGGTGCAAGCTTAATACGTAGTCTTACACTGAAACTCACGTGTCGAAATCATCGAGCTGAGCAAAGATATATCCTTTGAGTTCATTGGCCTGATTTTCAGTCATGTGGTTGACAGGGATTGGACACATGTGCGGTGCCCTTTGTTGCTTCCGAGGTGGAAATGGCGGCAACTTCAGCCCGCCCGAAACCAATGTCAGAGGCTGGAAGGGCGGTGGCGGCGGTGGTGGCGAAGACTTTTCTTTGAGAAAAGCAGCTACATTCTGTAGTTTGAATCAACAACATCGCAACATGGGAATTAGTACACAAACACACTTCAGTGATCTTGTATTTGATGACATTACGGAGCACGCCCCAATCTGAGCTGATGAGTAACGATGAGCCCGTGCGAGGAACGCCGAAAACTGCACGCGCACTCTACGACGTCCGTGTTCGCGATATTATCAAGTAAGACATCGTATTCTGACAATATGAACGATTTGCCATCAGCCGCGTCGCGTGTCGAACGAGCTGCCTACCTGGAAGCCATCTAAAGTCGTCTAACATGGAGGTGTCAAGTCAGTAGGGTTGGACACAGTAGCGGCTTGAGGCTGTTTTAAAGTTGATTTTGAGGTTGATTTTGATATCTGGTGAACAGAAAACGACGTGAACCGCAATGCTCAAGGAATTTTCGTAAGTCCGGCACGGCGTCGGCAAACAGTCGGGCTCCAAAACACTGATGAACTAGTTTACCACGAGTCAAGAGGGACAGCGTTTATGTTATGAAGAGCAGTCTTGATTCTGCAAAAAGGGTGACAGGAAGCGCACTGTGAAGTCAGTGACACTCGACGTTTACTCTGTGCTGACATCTTGTACAATGTAGTTAATCATCTATTATCTTTAAACTTCCGCTTAATTATGCCGAGATTCCGAAAGCACGGTTATCAGTGTTATCATCAAGATTGAGCCCTTTAGAACCCTTCAAAACCATTGACCAAATTAAAAGCAACTTCAAAACTGTTATCGCGACGTATACTGTGTATCACCCTGAGAGTCCTCGAATTTGCTGTTGTATTGATTGTTTGTTTGTCCTCCATTATGTACACATATCTCCGTTGCCCTGAGAGTTGGATACAATGTCTTACGCTCCATTGCATGACCCTCGTCCCTCCGTTCGCCCCCCGGATTCTTCCCACATGAGAGCCTTCTTCGTGAAAGCGAATCATAAGCCACCGGTGTCGTCTCTAAGACGTCGCAAACTTTTTCTATCATATCTTCCAGATTGGTAAGTTTTCGAACTTGTCATATCCTCTGCTCACTATGCACACGCCAGGATCCTTACCATAATACTAGCGTAGGTTTATTGTTCGCTATTTGAACGACTCACGAGCCCCAAGGCAGTGCGATTTTCTTTTCTCTCGACAAGGTTGAAGGCTACAGGAGAGAATTCTCTGCCACAGATACTTCGTGCGTATTATCTTTTCCTCCACTTTCAGGTGGCTCAAAGAAATCTTTCATAGGCTACGCCATCCGTATGCTCAGTCTATACTTGCAAAACCTCTGGCCTAACCTCATTGACTAGCTATGCAATTCACGAACGTGTCCCAGTGCGTTTCAAATTGCTTGTAGAGGTCGATATTAAATACTTTCCTGTCAAAAGAACGCTGCACTTTATCTTATATGCTTTGTTGCGCCGCTTGTTCTTCAACCTGTTATCAATCTTTTGACAATACGTTCCTGGTGGGACTTCCACAACGGTCAGTGCCCCTTCCATCTCATGCTCGTGTTTCTCAATCGGTCGTTCCACAGGCACGTTAGGATGTCGGTCATCCCACCAACCTCAGCAGTAGTTATAAGCTTACACTCAAATTCAGTGATACTGGGGCTCTCCCTCACGGGTGCAATCACGCAGTTCAGCAAGATTACGGTTGGACGGCCTCGGCCAGGTCTGTTTCTTTCCTTTTTTTACTTGTCAAACTCAAGTGCTCGTATCTACCGCAAGATCTACTTGATCGCTGCAAGTTGCCTCCTGGAACAACCAACCCCGAATTCGGCCTGATTTACTGGCAGTTGTGCACACAGACCGATAACGCTATTCTCCGCGATGGCTTCCGCAGCTTCCCATCTGGCCACTCGAGCAGTACGTTGTTTCTGACAAAGTGGCTGCTGATATCACAGAAAGACCTGACATGACCTTTCAAGTGTCTTTTGCTGGACTAGGGTTCCTGGCGTTCTACCTCGCAGGAAAGCTCCACCTTTTTGATCGTCGAGGTCACGCGGTAAGCTCGTGCCTTCAAAGAGAACACCTCATCTCATAAAACAGATCTTTTGATAGGGTAAAGCCTGGCTGTCACTCGCTCCATTTTGTGGCGCTGCCCTCGTTGCTATATCACGCACAATGGATTATCGCCGTACGTCACCTCTTGTTTTATTCTGTGAATTAAATTAACACATATTTAAGACCACTGGCAAGATGTCCTCGTCGGATCGATCCTCGGAACAGTCATATCATACTTCACCTACCGCCAATACTATCCCAGTCTCGCCTCGGAACTCTCCCACCGCCCTTACTCTCCCCGCATTAGACGCGAAAGTGACGAAATTCTCCCCACACACCATCACACGAGTTCAGGTGACCATAACGAGATGTCTGGTCTCGGCCAATCACAAGGCCCCTTTAGCGATCCGGACGGATTTGAACTAGCCGGCACGGTCCAGCGTCCTAACCTGCCGCTAGAAGAGATATGGCAAGATGGAGCGGACAAAGTGTCCGCACCACGATCGATGACTCCTATTAAGCATACTCGCTCGGAAAGTGAAGTTACTCCAGAATCAACCCTCATGAATGATCGGGTCAACACAACAGTTTAAGGCTTCATAATATTGCCCGCAAATGTATGTATCATATACTTTCTTTGTAATCTCTTTCAAATAATTGGTTAAGGTCTAAGATCATTCATGCTGACATTGACAACTTCCGGTCTTCGATTTCAGACTATGAGCTGTAACTAAGCAGAATATGGGGGAATCGCCAGAGTCTCTACTCTACATATACTGAACCCTGTGTCAATGTAAATGATGGAGAAAATAAAAAAGGGCATGCGAATGATATATATATATGCAAGAGGGATGGGATGGTCAAGTGAAATAGGTGGATAATTGAAGATACAAAAAGTTTGGTAGTGACAAAGAGCGTATGCGGTAATGTCGTCTGAGGTGGTCTAATGTCATGCACTCCACTCATTCGTAACGGAAACAAAAAAGCATAGCATCAAGACGAAGCGTCGTTCACCAATTGCCCTTTTTTCCACGCAACAAAATTGTCGAGGAGAGTGGGCCAAGCCTGGAGAAAATAGCTTTAGCATCGCCAGATACGAGGGTCACAAGACCTACTCCGTCACTTTCATAATCACTTAAATTGGGGTTGACGGTTTCACAGAACTCCAACATCTGCAGAGGAATCATGATCAGAAAAGTAATGAGGGTTATGAAAACAGCAGTGACCATGCTCCACAAGTCTTTATTAGCAGCTCTGTAGGCTGTGAGGTTGTCCTGTGAATCAATAGTGCGCTCGAGATCCATCGTTCGCAGGGTGATGAGAAGAACACGCACACCAATAAAGCCAACTACCTCTCCCATCAAAGGATACTTTGGCACGAGAAGAACGGACCAAAGAGCTGTGGCAGTCTGCGAAAGATGCTGTTGGTCAGAACTTTGAGTAAATAGGAAAAAGAGAGCCTTGATTGACCTCCATGTCAATGTTTTTTGATTGGCTGTGACGCCACATTACTTGGTTAAATTATGCCAAAGGGTCTATGCGGAGACTTACGCGGGTTTCACAAAAGTAAAGCAAAACATGTAAAGTTGGTTGAAAGAGCCTTTTCGATCTTGGCTATACTTCCAATACGCAGATCTGTCGTAAACATCCTTCTTCGACTTCTTTGGCGGTACGGGTTTGTCGAGAATGAGCAAGTTTTCAAGATCACAAACCGCCACACTTAGAGTAGGTAGATTCGAAACCCTGGAGCACAGGTATACAACGTCAAACGAGTGATGCATCGAAGAAGCATATTTTAACTCGCTTGAGAGACCCTGTACCCTTCCGCCATTCCTCTTCCGTTATCTTCATCATCTCTTTCGTCCCAAATTGCCACGCAAGAATAAGGGGCAATGCTCCCTCCATTGTCATATGTGCGTCATTGCAAAGGCGTGCAAATCCATCGGCACCTATAGTGTTAGGTTCGTCACTGTCTTCATACTTCTTAAATAGCGCTTGTGCGCGTCCTGCACTATAAGGCTCGTTCGGAGTTCGTGGCAGTGAGGATTGCATCATCGCGGGTGATTCATTGCTTGAAGTCGACGTTTTTGTCTGTTTCGAAGCTTAATATTCAAGCCAGAACAAGATTACGCAACAGGTGGAACACACCCCGGAAATGACGCTCTTCTGCGTTATGACATCGTCATCACTGCCCACATTTTTAAATTTGTGAGAAAAACAGCGGATAAGTGATCCAAGTCTCATAAGTAATCCAAGGCCAGTAATGGCGTCTTGAAGTGCTTTCTGGGAGAAAAGATGACGGTGTGGAAGGGAAACTTACGACTTGGTCTGCTTCTCCGCACCGCTTTTCTGATGGGGGGTCGTGCCTGACATCAGCCAACCCTCGTGCCATCAAAGGACAATAGAGTGCTTACCTCAGCAGCCCTAATTGCGGGTCGTTTGACAACCAAAAATGAAAGAATTGAAGAGGAATGCGTGGCCAAAGTCAGGTGCGAAAAACGTGTATTTTATTCAAACTGACTTTGAGGATGATGCGACAGCTTTTTTGGCGGCGGTAGTTTTCAAGGTTTTGTTCACTGAAGTCGTGTTCTTGGTGGTTGTCTTGATGGTCTTGGTCTTCTTTGCAGGAGGAGTGGCTTCAAGATCCTATAACTATGCAATAAGAATTGGGACTAGTGTGGCAAAGAAGGTCCGTAGACACGTGGAATACACACAGATTGGTCCCCATCCTCCTCCTTTGACTTTTTGGTCGTCGCCTTGCTTGAAGACGCCGCTTCCGATTTGTGACTACGAGCTGAACTACGAGTTACTCGTGTTGTCGAAGCTGCGGCATCAGCGGCAGACTCGTCGCAGCGTTTTCGCTTTGTACATGCGCCATTAGCCCTGCCCAAGCCTGAATTTGAAGGGACGATACCTTGGGTGGCATGTCTCGTGTGGTGGTGGTTGCCGGATACGATGACGAGGAATGACTGGAACACAAAAGGACCAAAGACGCGACTTGGCTGAGTGCAAATTCGCGTGGACCGGAGAACCGCAATTTTCGGCCCGAAACTTTTCGGACCCTAACCACGATGCCAGGGGAAATCTTCAATCCTAATCCTACGGTATTCACGACAAAACCTACCGTTCGAAAGTCGGACTTGACTAAGCAATCGCTTTGGATAAACGAGAAAGCTGTCCAAGAGGATCTCCTTGAAGAGGTGGACCCAATTGACCAAGATGAGATCTTTGGTGTGTTGATCACATCTCCGCGTTCTCCAACACTTAAGGTGCTTGAGCACAGATTTGATACGGTCAATCAACGACCCAGAACATCCTAACACCTTGGAAGAACTTCGTGTCGTATCAGCACCACAAATTAGTGTGGTCGGCAACCGTGTATTTGTCGAATTCACCCCAACAATACCACACTGTGGCATGTCCACTCTTATTGGTATGAACGTGCCTCCTCCAGTTGAACTGAACCTGAGTATCAATTACAGGTCTCTCTATTCGTGTGCGCCTCCTCCGGAGTCTCCCTGATCGCTACAAGGTAGATATCCTCTTAAAGCCAGGATCACATCAAAGCGAACACGCTGGTATGTTATCTTGAGCTCAAGCCCTCAAAGTCTCGCTCACTCCTTTGCTTCCTAGTGAATAAACAACTAAATGATAAAGAACGTGTTGCTGCCGCTCTCGAAAACCCCGCTCTATTAGAAACGGTCGAGCAGTGTCTTGTGGAAGCGGGACGCCGCGGTCACCCCGAATGATCGGATTCCACTTAATGACGTTGACTGTAAACACCCTCTATTGCCAATAGTTAGCTCTTTCCATCCTAGATATATTTTCTCTCCACTGGATCATGTATAATAACACTATCATTACTGTATTCATTGATATGCTCTGCTGGTGCATAACTTATGATGTGCTTAGATTCAGTTGCTCAGGCTTCCCAGGGAGTGAAGTACTTGGGCTTCTGGTCTGAAGTAAGCACAAAAGGCTGTGCACCAGCATGATTCAACCTCAGATTCAGTTGCTTGAGCTTCCAGCAGTGTGCAGAGCTTGGCAAAGGAATGAGCCAGGATGATAGCCCTGCCCAGGGAATGCCGAAAGGCATGACACAGACTAAACTTATGAAATACAGGTGAGGAGACTCAGAGGGTGTGGATGACAACCAACACCCCAACACGCAAGTCAGCGGCAACATGCAGCAGCTGATGAGAGAATCTAGAAACCTGGACAGCAGAATCAAAGAGTTACCTGACTGACATAACTGCACATGGAAGGGAATCACAAGGGTCAAGAGAATCTACACTGCTATCTCAATGAGTGGCAGAAATGAGGGGAGCAGAAGTGACAAACACATCAACAGGCTCGTGATCTGGCAACAGAACGTGAATAAGTCCCTCACGACTCAACACACAGTCCTAGCTGCAATGAACAACGACATTGACATTATATGTTTGCAGGAACCTTACTATGATTTTAACAAACAGTCCAGGGCCACATGTAAGTGGAAGCCAGTATATCCCAAAAATCACAATGAAGCCAAAGTGCACAAATCAAGGGCAGTTATGCTTGTAAACAAGAAGAATTCAACAGACTTGTGAACAAGGCTCAACATTGACTGTTCTGACATTATGGCTATCAGGATCAAGACCAGGGAGCAAACATTGAGGATATTCAATGTGTACAATGCTGGAGAACACTCACATAGCATGGGGGCCATTGAACATTTGTAGCAAGCAGGGTAGGAGAGCAACAGGGGAAGGAACAGAGCAGACATATGGGTGGGTGACTTTATCCAGCACCACCCCATGTGGGATGACCTGAGGAACAAGCATCTCTTCACAATGTTGGAACATAGATGAGGCAGAGGACCTAATATGTTTGCTGATGGCAAACTGGATGGTGATGGCCTTGTGTACTGATGCTGGAGGCTAACAACGCCAAAAACCTCACCTGGCCTAACAAGCAAAGCACTGTACAGGGACCAATGCCCAAGAACAGATCACTTTCCTATAGTCACAATGATTGAGGTATCAATGGCATGAGCAGAGAAGCTGGGGTGGAACTTGAATGAGATGGACTGAGAGGATTTCAAGGAGGAACTGAGGAGACAACTCAATGGCATACCAAAAACAAGGGTGAAAACAAAGGAGGAGATGGAGGAGAGGCTGGATGGCATCATGGGACAGTCAAGGCAAGGTTTAGAAAAGGAAAGGGTCACTGTACACAAAGAGGTGGTGGAATGCAGACTTAATGAGGATGAGGGCAAGAGCAAGAGTTTTGGAGCAGGAGTCAGACAAGAGGAAGGAGGAGGCAGGGCACCCAGCACATGAGGCATTTAGGCAGGCAAGAAATGATTACAGATAAGCCATCAAGGATGCAAAGAGACAACACTAGGAGGAGTGGATTGCACAGGTGGATGCAAAGTCAGTGTGGGATGCAAAGAAGTTTGTGATGGTGGCACCAGCAAGGCAGCAAAGGTACCAACACTTACAAAGAAGGTGGAAGGAGGAATGAGGGAGGTGAAGGAGAACAGCAAGAAGACAAAGATGTTTTATAGAGTGTTCTTCTATGATAAACTAGAGGATGCCAACATACTGACAGGACACCAATACTAGGAAAGTTTTATTTATATGGAAGGTTGAGAGGTGCTTCTTGCATTACCAGTTGACAACAAAGGGCATTTTGGAAATGAAAGTACAAATCACCAGGCCAAAAGTTTGGACTTGTGAATCTCTAAAAGGGCAATATGATTGAGAGTGGAGCAATTAGAATCGTGAATGTCAAAGCCAGAAATGGGCTAGGATCATAGGTTAAATTTCTGGTTATTTGTGGCATGCTTAGCTGGAGACTTAGGGTTAATGCACAGTGTTGAAACATGATTGGAAAACTCCATTAGTCTTGGCAGGCATGTGGGATTGCTTCTGTAGAGAAAGATTGAGGCTCTGCCAGTGGCCTTTGAGTGGTTGATGATCACCAAGCTCCACAAGGCACTTGGGCTCAGTAGCATTCCCAATGTCATGATAATGAAAACAAAATACACTTCTAGTACTGTAACTCAGCTCAATCTTCAGAGCCACACTGGCTCTCAGCCTGCAAGTTCAAGATGGTGGTTCTGAAGAAACCAGGCAGGGCTAACTATAATGACCCCAACTCTTACTAGCCAATTTCACTCTTAGACACTATGGCAAAGGTACTCTCATTGTATGTCAAGAACAAACTGGAACACTTGGCAGAAAAGCACAATGTATTACTAAAGAACCAATTTTGAGGGAGACCAGGCTGGTCTACCATGGACTCCCTTCACAAACTCATTGTGTTCATCAAAAATGCATGGCAATGAGGCAAGGAGGTGGTGGCACTGTTCTTAGACATCAACTTACTGCACCATGGTCATCCAGGTTCCCAGAATTTTATGTTTGGGATTGCTATTGATAGCTCTGGATGGGTACATCAAGGATCTGTCTTTGAGTACATCTTAGCATATGTGTTAGCACCTACAGGAGCTACACTGCCTCAAAAAACTGCCTCAATGTTTGGCCTTTTTGGAAAGATTCACACAGTGTGCAACAATTACCTAAGTAAAACATTGTAGAAGATCACATGACATACAATTGCATCATGTATAGATCATGTGATTTGGACAAGAACTTGCTTATTAATAAATCAAACAAAATATTCAATCATTGGGATAGTTTTTTGACTCACTGTAATTTTCATATTTTTTCAATACTTTTCAGCAGTAGAAGATGGAAACACCTTGTGGAAAGTATAAACAATGTCATGTGACCTTGTTCATACTAATTTGACATGTTCAACTTCAATCAATTACCTTCTTGACACTCTACCACCATCATGTGACCTGTTTCTGCTGCCAATTGCTCTTCTGTTGCTTCTCTCCTTAATGAGGGGTATTCTCAGTGTCAAATCCAAGCAAAAACTGGCCTGGAAAAGGGCACTGTGGGGAGGATCAGCAAAGAACTGAAGAGCAACAAAGAAAATCATCCTGGAGGTTGTCCTTCCAAGCTTACAGCACATGACAAATAGTCTATTATTCATCAAATTACTGAGAAGCTGTATAATGCTGTTCAAGCTACACAGTTCATTAATTCTGTCATCTCCAGTCCTGTCAATCCTCAGACAGTCAGGAATGCAGAGGCAGGTTTTTGCTCAGCAACAAAGAAGAAAGTTCCCATGTTCAAGGCTGCTCATCATGAAAACTGGACAGTAGAGGATTGGAAAAGAGTTTTGTGGAGTGATGAGACAAAGATCAATTGGATTGGATCAGATGGGAAGGTATATGTGTGGAAAATTCTAGGAGAACCACTATCTGACTGCATCACTACACCAACTGTCAAGCATGGAGGAGGAAACAATTTAATGGTATGGGGCTGCATAGGTTGGAATGGAGTAGGGAAGCTCATTGAAGTTCAGGGGAAGATGGATGCTGCACAGTATTGTGAGATTTTGGATGAGGGGAGTGGTGGAATGCTTTGAGAAGTTGGAAATGAAGGAGGAAGGACAATATTTTGAGCAGGACAACGACCCAAAACACATCTCCAAATGGGCAACAACCTGGTTTTCTGATAACAACATCATTATAATATCCTGGCCTACCCAATCCCCTGACCTCAATCTCATTGAACACCTCTGGGTTTACATCAAGCACAAACTTTGGGAGTATGAGGTACCCCCTAAAGGAGTGCATGAGTTGTGGGAGAGAGTGGTCAAGGAGTGGAATGAAATACCACCAGAGGTATGTCAAAGCCTCATAGAGAGCATGCCTAGAAGGATCAAAGCAGTTATAAAGGCCATACCAAGTACTAGATATGAAAATTAGAGTAAATTAGAGTGAGTCAAAAAACTGCCCTAATGATTGAATATTTTGTTTGATTTATTAATAAGCGAGTACTTGTCCAAATCACATGATCTATACATCATTATGAAGCCAGGATGCAGTTGTATGTCATGTGATTTTCTACGATTTTTTGCTTAGGTAATTGTTGCACACCATGTGAATCTTTCCAAAAAGGCCAAGAGCAGTTTTTTGAGCCAGTTGTACATCTATTCATGCTTCTTAGAATAATTCTCTATTTGAGTGTTCTCTCTCCACTCCCTATTGATATATATAATTTCTTGTTTCATTTCTATTAGTCTAATATTTCATAGCCTTTACAGGTACTACTTTTCAACATGGGCAGCTGCATCACTAAAATCAAGTTTCATCTTTCAATTTCCCTATTGTCAAGTTCTCATTCAGTCAACAAGCAACAGAGGCCATATGTACAGAGCTCTAAGAAACATATTCCAAACTAATGTGTTCCTGAAGAAATGCCATCAGCAGGGTTGGCATGGATACCAGGATCATCAATGTGTCACGAATATATTCTATAATGTTTGTAAAAAGTATGGATTATGGAATATGGAAGCTCCAGCATAATTGCTTGTGAACAGATCGGTAGAAGCCCTCATGTAATCTTACATTGAACAATAAAATATGGTAGAACTTAAAATGGATCATTTTTGTTGAATGTCCAATGAATTTGAGTAAAATAAAATAAGTGATTTGCCAAACGACAAATGAATCTCGCTTATGGTCATGTTACGTGACAACCTGTGACCTCTACCGAGTGCGCAGTGACTGTGGCGGGTCCGGAAATCAGTCTTCAAAGGTCTTGCATAGAAGAACTTGCAAACAAACGGGTTTTTTTTCTCTCTAACATGGCCAGTACGTCAGAGGCGATTGAGCAGATTCAGTTCCAGCTCTCAGAAGATTTGCTTCTAATGAGGCAATTGTCTCCCTACAGGCTTTACCAACGTACACGTCCTCCTCTCAGGGCCCTCCTGCTTGATACACTGGCTCTGTTCTTGGCCACTGGTGAATCAAATCCCATCGTCGCCACATTCTGGTGGGAGACAGATGCAAAACTTTACATAGCGAGGAGTCCTTCCTCCGCGGTCGGTCACCTTGATGTTTCCGTTGCGGAAACGTTCTTCAATTACGTCAATTCAGCCGAGAATTTCGATAGTATGATTCCCTTTCTTGCCACGTACGGTCAGGCCGGCATTAACAAGCGAATTTCTCTCCTTCGCAAATCCCTCTGGTGGGCCTACTTTTCATATGACACATTCAAAGATACGAAGGACCCTTTCAAACGCCTCAAGAGCATCATTTTAGACGCGGAACCTCCATTTGTTTTCGATGGTTCCACAAATGCCATCGACACTTTCAAGGAACTTATGGAAACCTGTCGAAAGGTGCTGGACGTGCACGCTCGTATCTTTTCACATGGCCATCGTGAAGCAGCTTTCTGTCGTTTGCAACGACACCTTGAAAAAATGGCCCAGTATCTGCATGTCAAGCTCCTCATCAAATTTTGGAAAAGACACGGATCGAATATCGAGATATGTTGGGTTTTGGACACAGAAACAAGTGGTTCGCCTTGTACATTGACGATGACGGAGATTTTGAGCCGACACTTGACCGTTATTACTGGACGCTTCGCATCGAGTCCCGACGAACTTAGAAGCCAAATATTGATGATTTACGATTGCGTGCCATCCATCACGATTACTCCGCACGTCCACGCCGAGATCAAGCTGATACTCTACGTATCCGAGAATGTTGGCTTACAACATCTCAGAGACAAGGTTGAACTGCTGATTGGCAGCAACAAAAACATTTGTTTTGCATGCGCATGCTGGATGAAACAGTTCAATTCTGCTTTCGGGGTGAACTGGGAATCCACTTCCATATATAGCCAACATCCTTTCGAGACAACGTGGAAGACCATTTCCAGCAACAGTCAACCCCGCTTCGACTGGGCTATTCCTTCCGACACTAATATTTCACCTTCACCGACAATCGATTTGAGCATACTGCGTGTTTTATACAAAGGTGTTCTTACTAGTGTCCAGGACGAAGTCAAAGCAGCGCTGGAAAGGAGGCTCGTTAGAGTTGACGACAGGCTATTTCATATGAACTAGGTGGTGGAATTTACAGCAGACATATACACAAGCCACTTCAATTTAGGAAGGTAGGTTAGAACGCCTGATAGTGCGAGTTCAAGGCAGTAGAAATAAGTCATGCAGTAATGATTCAGAGCTCTTAAATAAGTCAGAGTCGACTCTTGCGAATCGAGCTCATGTGCTCTATGGGCCTTGACAAGGCGATGTGTAGAATGGAGACGAGGACTTGAGATACCATGCATGATACGCGGCCCAAACGATACAGCAGGTTAAAGAATAAACAAAATGGCAGATAAAGCATAGTAGTATGTCTTCGTCGGTACTCGCGGAGGACTTCGAACGAACGATATAGGATATTATAGCAAGGTTTGAAGGACGCCACAGATCAGAAGCCATGATGATAGGTTATTGACCCCAAGAGACTCAAACATGAAACTATGGGGAAAGATCCTTCCGCCAACAGTTGTTGGAAAATGACATAGCGGAGAACGGAATCAGAGTTCGATATTCTTGCATACAGTCGAACTCTTGCACACGACGAATTTATTCTATCCAGAACGTCGATTGAGCAAATTCCTTACGAATCGAGCTCATGTGCTCTATGGGCTTTGACAAGGCGATGTATAAAATGGAGACAGAGGACTTGAGACAAACTCACCATGCATGATACGCGGCCCAAACCATACAGCAGGCTAAAGAATAAACAAAATGGCAGATAAAGCATAGTAGTATGTCTTCGTTGGTACTCGTGGAGGACTTCGAACGAACGATATACAGGGAGTGAGGTACTCAGGCTTCTGGTCTGAAAGTAAGTACAGGCACTTCAGCTCAGTGGTTAGAGGACAGGAGTGCATTTCTAAAAGGTCATTGGTTTAATCCCAACAAGTGCTGCTTATTCTTCTGGAACACTTTGTGTCAAGTCTATGATCTGAAGCCCACTGTGAGGGAAGCTGGTCTTCTGCTGATCAGCTGACTAAACAAAAGCATAGACCCACACATCATCTCCAGTTTTGGAGGCATGGCAAATGAGCCAGATAGGCTTATCTCACCTAGAATCTATTGGACTAGATACCAGTGTCTTCAAACAGATCTGTTTGATTATGTCAAAGTAGAGCTGATGTATTGGTCACCAATAATATGGTGCACCATTCATAGTCAGTGAGCCAGTATATACAGATATATCTGGCAAGAACATGCTAATGTAGTTGACTTGGTGAACAAATTGTTGGATATTGTTATAATTCTGTGGTGTTTGCCATTCACAAATACAATCAAGCTCATCCACATCCTGATGAATACCGTTGTTGTCAATGACATGGCCTAGGCAGTTTCCGCATATAATCCACATTTTTTCTATTTAAGGTAGAACTTATTAGCTCATAGTCTTTCAAATATGACTCACAAGTGTTTCTTGTGCTCCTCAATGGAGCCAGAAAAATGAAGATATCATCTAAATAGACATGCATAAATTTGCTGATAACATCTCGAAAGATCATCCAAGTATTTCAATGTGCAGGGCCCTTCCATGGATACTTTGGCCTCAGTGCCAAACTGCGCTATTGATCTACTGCCCACTGTCTCCAGTTGAAGGGTTATGGGGCTTGTCCAATGTATGGGACACAAATTTCATGGATGTGAGCAAACTGAGAGGTTAGGTCAAGATCACATCCGCACAATTCTGTCCTTGAAGAAGACCTTGAGTTTGAGCAAGCAATGAAAGCTGTACCCGTTGTAACGGAAGACACCTCGCAAGATGTCTTCCGGCTAATCGGGTTCTATTCTGGTAAGTACGCAAAGAAGAAATGGAGATGGTTGTTCACTTGTCATATGGGGCACTACACCACTTTCGGCACATGACGGGAAGACAGACTGAGAATGATTCCGGCAGATGGAAGCGAGTAGCAGAATACAATACAACAAATATCAAACGAAGGTAGGTGAACCGAAAAAGCCGCGTCCTCGCCTCATCATGGTCAGAGTTTTCGGACAGTACCATGAGGTACTTTAGACAAGAATAATAGAGCTCGCCGAGCAGATGGAAGTAGACAAGAGGACAATATGCATGAAAGACCGTTATGTAAGTTGGGCACTTGCGTCTTTCTACGCAGAAAGTCTCAGTCCGCATACGAGCACAATAAAGATGTTGGAAGGACATCATATGATTAAAAAGGGTATTGTATTATCTTGTAATTGTTCTGCCACGCTCTCCACGCTCTCCTATTTCTCCTCCATTGTGGATCCAATGTGTTGATGATCAAGTTACAGCCCTGATAAGGGAATCGTTGTAATTCGCCGCTTGTCCCCAATTAGGAACGGATCGTTATTCATAAACCTTCTGCCCCCCAACCCATGGAATCAAAGACTTTTCCCTCCCCTTGCTCCAGATTTTTCGTTTTCGTCCTGACATTTCAGCAAGTATGTCTTCTGACCATTCAACGGTATGTCTAACGAATCGCTAGCAATGTCCACAACCGTCTAATATGCCAACTCTTAGTATTCCTACGATAAAGAAAAACTTCTAGTGCGAATCTAACTTTGCTGGCAATATTATCCATCTCATGCAAGATTAGCCTGATATTCCCAGTCATGGTAGACATAAAATCAAATACCGACCTCACGAAGAATGGGATTTTCTTCTTGACACCACTAACCAGCGCATCGATCTGTCGTTAGTGCTACCGCACTACCGTGCACGAAATCAGCCTATAGATCATCGCATGGGAATGTTCATCGGAAGCAATTCAGCCCCTATTAAAGTCAAAGTTGTGAGCATTCTGCCAACTTCTGTTTTGGCATCTCATCTCACTCAGAGGTAGTGCCGCCAGTATCCTCGCACGAGATTCTACCTCGAAATACAAGCAGGTACTTCAGACGTTACTGTTTGGCTTCCTTCTGATTTCAGAGGACAAATTCATCACACTGGCAAAGCCAGTTTCTCTGCGGGCTTCATCAACCGTATCTTGCAGAACTCGCGCGTGAACGAGTCCGAGTACGACGAGGCGTGCGACGAAGACGATGTGGTCGTTTCTACACATGGACGCATTACATTCAGAATGTGGGACATTCAGACATCTGCGCCAGAGAATACCCACAAGGAGACCCTGAAACGCATGTTCGGTTGCACACGCAAGACTCCCGAGACGGCGATCGACTGGGATTTCCTCCTGGAGGACTAAACTCCTGAAGAGATCTTTTCGTTTCTCTTTCCTTCCCTTGTGCTTTCGTGTTTTCGGCCTCGGCACTTCAATGACCCACCCACTACCCTACATGTATATCTAATTCACTTGGGTCTCTGCTTGCTACCGCACTTTCATCACCATCGTACCCACATGCATTCACACGTGTCATTATTAGAACCACTCTATCTCTGCAATTCGCCATCCTCACTGTAGCACTAGTTCCGCGTTCGTAGCACAACATACATAATTCTCGATTCTCATCCTTCTGGGCAACGTCCACCTGTAGCATAAACATCCTTATATCTCAGTGTCGATACATGAATGAAAAACTATGCTTTATGTTCGTCATAAGTGTCTATATTAAGTGTACTGTGTCCAAAGCTGGCCCAACTATAGACATACATATAGAAAATACACGGCATTATGAAGAGTTCCGACAGCGACCAGACAAATCGTGGAAACCAATCTTTGAGCTCAGTAAACGGGCCAATTAGACTAATGCAGACCGACATCTGAAAATGAACTACGTTGACCGATTTCCCCTGCCCTTCCCCGATTCTTTCTTTGGCTTTCCTACAATCGTAACGCCTTTTCCGCTCTTGACGACACTTTCCAAGGCTGCCTTTTTCTGCTTCTTGACAGAGCCGATACTGTTAACCCTCGCAAACTTATCGACGTTTTTATCCAACGCTTCCCGAGACTTCTTCCTTGCTTTTCGTTCTCGTCCTCGTAAAGCTCGTTTTTCGGCAGGTGTTAGTTCGCTCCGTGCTCGAGGGCCAGCGGCCGAGGGAGCGAACACTTCTTCAGGCGCTAACATGGTGGTGGTTGATTTTGTTGTAGGGAGCGCAGACTCTAAAGTTGCTGTAGACACGTTAGAAACGGTTGAGATGATGGCCTTGGGCTAATGCGAATGTTAAGTTAAACATAGGGTGGGTTCGAAGGAAACTACGCACCTGTTTTGGTATGAAGTAGGAATTGCACAGCGCGTCAAGTTTGTGGCATATGCCTTCCCAAAGTTTCTCGATTTCCTCGTGTTCCTTCTGTAGTTTTCCATCACGGTCTTCACCAGCTACTCCACCTGTTCGACTGGCAACATATTCATCCTCATAAATCTGAGCCAATGACTGAGTTGATTTCGTGTCCTTCAACTCAAAGACACGAGAGGGTAAGAAAGGTCTATCGTCTAGAGGACGGATGCGAATCACGTCGTCAAAACGATTTTCGGATATTCGTGCTTTAATTCGTTCTTCAAGACTGCGCACCGTGTCTTCCGTTACAACGGGTACAGCTTTCATCGCCCGCTCAAACTCGAGGTCTTCTTCAAGGACAGAATTCTGGGGACGTGACCTTGACCCAGCCTCTCCCATCAACACCCATTCTTTAGCCCCAACATTCTCAGACTCCAGTTCTGCTATCTGTTCCCGGAGCTCAGCCATTCTCTTCTCGTGCGTCGAAAGATCTTGAATAATGAACGTTCGACAGAGAATATGGCATATATTCAATAAACTCACCATTTTTGTCGGTATCATCTCCCTCATCCGCAAAAAGATCGTCTTTTAATCGTTCCATTGTTTCTCTCGATCCATTGAAGACATCCTCTGCGTCTGATCTCTCAAAACTCTCAAGGTCGGCCTCTTGCTCATCCTGGTCGAAATTCCGTTGACGTTGAGGTAATTGGTCATGTCCATTTTCAACATCTTCATCGCCTTCGCTGTCTTCGTCGTCGTCATCGTCCATTGTGTATAGCGGAAGGTTCTTCCCTTTCGCCCTAATGTTTTTCACCCTAACCTCCTCATGGAACCGAACCTTTCCAGACTTTTTTAAAGCACTACTTGGCTGATGCTTGGCTGAAGCTGTCTTTCGGGGAAGTGCGAAAAAATCATCGTACATAGCCTCTGGGAAAATCAATGTATAATTGAAGCTCAAAAATAAATCACGCTCTTACCTCCCGCGCCTTCCCCTGTATCATCTGAACCTTCCTCTCCATCCAAGGCAGTAAAGAGATCGACCGACATATCGTCATCTGAGTCATCTTCTTCACCTAGCCGGCCTCGTGAAGATGACTTGGCTTCTGCCTCTTCTGTCTCAGCGTTAAAGGAAGCCAAGTCGAAGAATGCATCATCAAGCTCAGGATGCTTTCCTGATTTACGACCGCGAGGTTTGCGATTCAGAAAGAAAGATGAAGAACCCAGTTCTGGATCGCTTTCGTCAGACGACGGATCATGAAGGTCCGCGATACCCTCTGGCAAGTCATCTTCATGGTCCGAATCTTCCTCGTCATCTTCATCGCTCTCTCCCTCGCTGCTCCCAGTGACATCCTCGTCGGAAAAAGAATCGTCCACACCTTCAGGTACATCGAAATCAACGTCTTCGCCATTCGCCATCGCTTTCAACGTCATATTCAAATGCTCATCGTCATCAAGTTCATCTTCGGAGCTATCATCCTCCATTACATCTCTGTCGGGACCGCCTTCCAGAACATTTTCAAGGGTTTCGCAAACATGTTTGGAACGTAAATCCAGCTGGGTCCAGACCTGTTCATCATTCATGCCTTCGATAAAGAGGGAGTTAATTGGTGTGCTGTCTACGACAGGTCTGGGAGGAGGTGGACTGGGTGTTCGCTTTCGTTTGCCTTTGGCGATACTCTGTGATCGCGTCTGTGGAGCGGACGCCGGCTCGAGGGAAGCTATCAGTTGAGTTATATGGATCTTTGATGACTTCTCAGAAGAAACAGCTATATAGTGATTTGTAGCAAGCAAGTACAAGAGGAATAGAAGTCATACCGAGGTCAAACAAAAATTTGGCGGCATCCAAGGCGGCTGAGCGAATATCTTCGCTTCCCTGGGCGAAACATTCTAGATTGGCATTAACTAGATCTGAAAGGAGCTGTAATTCTGATAATCGAGGGTGCGGAACGGTGACGGCCATGAGTGACAACGCTCGACGATTCTACAAATTCTTCATTGTTTGGAAGTATTGATCTCAAAATGTCATCATCAAATTGCTTGAAAAGGGCACAAATGCGCTAAGCTTGTGCTCATTCAAGACGCACCCAGGTTTTCGAACCACCACATGCAGGGACTCTTATGCAATACACAGTCTCATTACAGAGGGGGTGAAAGGGCGTGATGCAACATCCGCTATAATTGCAGAGAGCTCAAAAATGCATTAGCAATGCATATTTACCTCGTACAGGACTATTTCAGAGAGCTCGAAAATGCATTAGCAATGCATTATTTACCTCTCTGTGAGATAGCAATGCATTACTTCTCTCGGATAGGACTCCTTTAATGCATCATTTCTACTAATACATTAATAATTATAATTATGCCGTAGCAATGCATTACTTCCCTCGGACAGTACTCCTTTAATGCATTATGCAGGAGTAATGCATTTCTATGATTACATGTGGCCAAAACATATACAAAAGATCAAGTGGATTACAAGGATAAATTGTAGAATAAAAATGACAAAACAAAGTTATTGTACAGATTGACTCATTTTGGTTGACAAACGAACTTTGGGTCGATTTTGGATTCCTTGTCGAAGACGTCAACTAGGTTTGTAGGCTTTTGGAGCAATTTGAATACCGGGATAACCAGCGCGTATACAATTGCGTATTCTTCCGAGAAGACTGGAAATGTTGAAAAGGGAGCCAAATTTGAAAACGCATCGCATATCTGTTCGTTTTGTACTGTACTTGCGAGTAGACTTGCACCCAACCCACAAAAATACAAGAACAAGGATGAGCTTACCTACATCTCAATTTGATAAAGCATCCCTTGTTGTTTGGAGATTGCCACATAGAATCCTTGGTCACAGCTTCTCGGTCCCAATCTGTGCCAATCAACGGGCTTACTCCTGGATGAAGTATTGGTGGTGAATAGCTCAAGAACCCTTTCAACAAAGGTAATCTCATTTCTAAGCGGCTGCGGAAGTCAAGTTTTCATCCATGATTTCATCTCGAATCTATACCTTGCTCGATATCAGACTAGCCAAACAAACACTTGACATAGTAGCCTAAACTCACTAAGTCGAATTGAATCTTACCGGATGAATTCGACATGATCTGATGGCACAAGCAGCTCCGACCGTGTCCCCGGATTGTCCATCCGCCCCGAAACTTCTTGAGCTCTGATAAACAGATAAGGAAATTAGTGAAACTGTTAATAGTCTGCCAATGTCACCGTCGCCACTTCAACCCAGAATTCTTAGTGCCGCAGCAGGCTCTGCAGATGGCATTCCACAGAAGTTCCTAACGTCTCGGTCAAAAAAAAAAAACAGCGCACTAAGTAGGTGGTTAAAATAGGACTTGTCCCCGCAGATAATTGGGACAGAAAAGAGAAAAAATCTACGAAACATATGAAGTCAAATGAGAGATTGGGGGCTTGCTGGAATCTCGAACTGTGCCTTCGATCGTCGTTGTACATGCAATGCGACCGCTGTGTCTGACGATCTTGCAATGTCCGCAAGGAACGGGCAAACCGGTAATGTGAAGTTAAGTTCGTTCATCTGAATGTCCTTTTGACCAATCAAGCGTCGAAAAATTGCAATTATAGGTGGATGACAAGAAAGAAAGAAAAATGATAAGTTACAAATGGTACACATAGCAAGGGTAGAAAGAGGCGATCACGACCTAGAAATGTTTTGATATTGGATGCTTGTCTGTTCGTAGTTCGCTTGGAATATTCGCGATCGCTCCCTCGCCATCCAACTGAACAGAAGATCGTCAGGAGATAGACGTGTAACGCAAAAATGACGTACCCCAACAACTCGTTCACATAATCTCGCACAAGTGTCACGGATTCGGCATCCAAACTGGAATTAGCAATCATGCCTGGTAAACTCACTGATAAAATGGACGACATATAAATTATCGTAGAAGGAAGTGATCGTTGGCGTACCCAACATCCGCAACAAATGTTCTGCGCCATATACCGCGCTTGGTTCTTTTTCTTGACCGATAACAACTTGCTGCCCAGTCTTGTACTGGCGCCGAACTTCAGCAAATTGGGGTCGTTCAAAACGGTAGAGCAGGTTTGCGCCTAGAGATCGATCGAAATAGACTATCAAACCTGAGACGATGCTTGGAATCAATAGAACGGGATCCCGTAGGCTATTTTAAGAAAAGATTGGTAGGCTCCATCAGGCTTATGTTCCACATCAAAAGAAAAATGAGCCCCACTGCGCTGGCTTTGTCTTCACAATGTACGCGGCGAATTCGTCGAGGAGACCGACGACAGTTGGGTCTCGTGGAAGCGTTACGAGCTAATTACCAGGTGGTTTAACTCTGACATAAGGCACGAAGATCCCATACCTGCTGGTTTTTTGTCACGGCTTCCCAGTCGTCGACCAAGACAACTTTCAGAATTTCAGGAAGATTCAGTTTCAGCTCAGGTTTTCTGTTGCTGTCATCCTGTTGACAAATTGGGAGATGGAAGAAAATACGTAAACGATAGAAAAAAGCAGTGTGATTCGACACACCTCGTCTCTGCCGCGCTTTGTTCCCCGCGTCCCGTCCTTGCGCGTCCCACCCCGCGCGCCTCCTGTACCCTCCCTCGGTCCCGCTTTCGGTCCACGCGACGACGAGCCACCTGATGCTGATGCATGTGCATTGTTTTTCTGTAATGACTTCTGTAATTCGATGTTGGTCTCGTTGTACTTCATTAGGCGTGAGTGGGGGACCCATTCATCCCACCTTCCATGTCAAGAATCAGCTCGCGAAGCCGAACCTGGAGCGAGTCCGCTCTAAGGAGCCAGATCAGGTTGACTACTTACGTCTGTTTCCAACCTTTGTAGTGCACGTAACAGTGTGGGCCAAGAGCACCCGTCATCGTATTGGCGTCAGTGAAATTCTCGACCTTGAGGACTTTCGCCTCGTATATCAGGGGACCGTGATAGCAAAGGATGCGTTCATTTGGTGCGAAAGTGACGGCGGTTGAAGACGAGGCCGACATCGGGTATAGATGTGGTCTGTGAAACGAGAAATAAATTTCAACCTCCGTCTTAGAATTCTCATCAACATTGGGCAACACAGGTAAGTTACATGTCTATGTCGGTGTAAGGCAGGGCGTAAATCTACGCAATCACATTGTGACGCTCGTCAGACTGGAGAAGAGAATGGCAATATAGGTAGGTTCGTGGACGAGGGTGATGGGAATGTGCGTGCAGGTAGAATACTAATAGGATTGATGAATTGTTACAATATGGGGAGAAAAGCAAGAACAGCAGATGTAATGCAGTGCAACCATTTAAAACCAGTCGGACATTCCGCAAGATAGATCTTGATGACGTCCTGAAATTTCAATTGGTCTACCGTTGCCAACAAGTAATGCAAATCTTACAATGAACATCGGACACCGAGACCGCTGTGATTGGACCGATATCAAGTGATGAGGACGGCCCCCACTGATAACAAAGAGCGAGGATGCATTACTATGCAAGTGATTAACCAACAATTAAAGCAAGGAGCGGTTAGTGTTTTCCTATACATTGAAGATAGATGAATCGAAGCAAGGGCCAAAGTAAGCATCGGGCGATGCAAAATGCATGACAAGTGCCTAAGCCCCATAATTGTGGTGTGGTGAGCGGCAGGCATTACTTGTAACAAGACAATCGGCGTCATCTGCTGCAATTATAGCCACCGAGAACTAGACGATTTTCAGCTCAGTGATCAATGATCTGAGGAAGTAGCTATGTCAGTACTAGTAGGGTCGTCAACATTTTAAACGCGTACACTGAAAGCCATGCCACAGTCCGAGAAGCCGTATTCACCTCCATTCCTGTCTCTTTTTAACTCTGCCCTTCAGCTGGTTACATGCTTCGCAAAATCGACGAGTGGATGTTCCGTGTCCTTCGCTGACACTTCGTCCTCCATGTGATCGTCCACCAACAGCTTTAGGCACAGTCCAGTCATAAACCCTGTCATATTTGACCCCGATTTTTACCGCAAGTCCGCGGAAAAGATTTCGCAAACCCTCATAATCCGGCAGGTCGTCAAACTCGAGTCCTCGCGCATACTTATAGAGGACATCAAACTCTTCCGGTAAGCCAGCTGTTAACGAAGGCTCTGCCTCGAGTTTTGCATCACGTATGAGATCCCATGTAGCAGAAACAGGATTATACTGATGAGGAGGTATTGGAGAAGGAGGGCTTGGGTTAGAAGTTGTTGGAGAGACTGGTGGTGGAGGTGTGTTGGGCGCCCTCAGCTTTCTCCACGGTAACGTTCCTCGCAAAAAATAAATAAGCATGTAAGCAAGGGATTCCAAGTCATCTCTTCGGGAAGACTCTACACAACAAGCGTGAGAACAATGCCAAGAGCCGAGGAAGAGGGGTATAGGTGGCATGAATGGTAAAAAACACTCACCAACGCCTAGATGAGTATTGATACCGGCAAACAATGAGGTTCCAACACCATGAAAGTCATCCTGTTTGTAGGGTATATGATTCAAAGTTTTTGGGTCGCGGAATTTTTTGGCGAGTCCGAAGTCAATCACATTTACCATATGTGCAGCTTTTCCTGTCCCCATCACAAAGTTTGCAGGTTTAATGTCACGATGTAGAAGTGAATTGGAGTGGATAAATTCAATACGAGAGATCTGCAAAGTTAAGGAGTTGAGGATAGAGATGGCGGAGTGAGAACGCGCGACTAACGAGCTGATCAGCAAGGAGGAGAACAGTTTTCATGGAGAAATGACGATTGCACATCTTGAAAAGATCCTCAAGCGATGGGCCCAGCAAATCAATGACCATAACGTTGTAGTCACCCTGTCGTCCTGACCACATGATCCATGGTACACCTGTTCCACCCATCAGCGTCTTGTATATTTTGGACTCCTGACGCAGTGGGCTATTCGTGCTGCTCTTGTTGGTGATTGCTGGCTCCAACTTGATCGCGACCTCTTTTCCCGCGACAGTGTGAACCCCTAAAAAGACGGTGCCTACCTAGGCTTCAATAAGAGGATACCAATAATGCCAACGACGCGTACCGCAACCACCGTTGGCAATTTCTTCTTCCAAACGATACTTCCCTCCGAACGTGAACTCCATAAAATATGAAAGAGGAGAATAGAAATGGGCATGAATAGGAAGCACCACAACATTCAAAACCAACGCGTTTCTTAGTCAGCACCGCCGGAGATAACCGTTTGAATTTCCGACTCATCATTTTCCAAAGCTTCGGCCGCTGGCGCTCGACATATCATTACTGTTACACTTATCCTCCCCTACTACATATTTTGAAACCTTTAATTGGGTATGCGTTCGCTATCTTTGCGGGTTTTTACGTTGCATTCTGCGTCGATTTTCTTCGGATTCAACCTATATCATGCGGGTGAGTTTGATTTCAGCGCAATCAATGTACACAAATTCTGTTCCCGCCTCTTCTTCGGTTAATGCGAGCCGATCATTGTCATACTTTATCATAGCTTTTTATTCAACCGACGCGGCATAGCTCACACTTCCCATCAACTTCCCATATTGATTGAATATCTATCCTCAAAGCCATGCTGGAAGTGTGCTTCTGATGCTTCCTTGCATGTAGTATAAAGCTGGAAACGACAAGGAAAGGAGCCTCGGAGCGTCGTACGAAAAGATGCGTTGTCTTAAATATTTAGGGGTGACCGCGTACAATCTCGATGTTGACTGATCCAAATCCGTTCTCAACTGGCTTCCTATCTGCCAATGAATCTTTCGGCCCGGGAGAGAGATAACGTTCAAAGCTCCAGACTGAAACTTCAAGTCTGACGCCTCCCGATGAAGGACCGACTCGCGATGAGCTAAGTATCTTTGCATGTATGAGTACAGTTCGTATTTGCTCCTGCCTGGTAGCCTACCTCAGCCTTCATCCCGCGATCTTCTTGTGCGACTAGAGAATTGTTCTGACACTCCAACAAGGTGAGACAGACCGAAATACGCTTTGGTCTAGCATCCTACTACAAAATTCTGTAAGTCAGGGATCACGATCCTTTAGAAGCCACATTCACTGGTTAATGGGCCGTTTTTCTGTCTTCATGAGCGATTCAGAAGGACCTTTTGAAGCTATGAAATATTCCGATGTCCATCTATTCTAGATCGCAACTTGGTATCTTTCCTTTCTGTCAACCATTGTTGGGTAGGATATATACTCCCGTCAAATGTCATTCTTCATTGAGGTGTCAGAGAAGGACCAAGGAGTTTCTTTTGAGCAGTGAAAACAAAGACAGCTGCCAACATCATGGTATGTCCTCCGCTGCTTTGAGACAATTGTATCTACCTAGATAAATGATACATCATGGCTTTTGTGTCAACTCAATTCATCATCCCCAGAATCAATAACAATGGTATTTTCCTCGATCCTCGGCCTCTTCCCACACAGGAGTGATCCATTGCCCCTGTCAGTTGAGTTGCCTTCGACTTCCCGTGGTCTTGCGGCTTCAACTAATCGTGCAAATTCACTTTTATGTTGTTTCTTCGCGAACGAGAAACGTCAGATTGGATTCAGAGAATATGACAAGAGGCTTACTTGGTGGGCGACGGTATCTTCCACGGTCGTCTTCTTTTTCTTAGACTTCTCTTCTTCCCATTTCCTCAACTCTCTCTTCAATTCCTCCTTTGACTTGCGATATTTCGACGACTTGTTCAGGTTGGCGTTGTAAGTAATGACCCAACTAAGTTATCGGTCTATGAGTACGAACTGGATTCAGTGGGAAATAATCCTCACTGTTGGTGTCGCTGCATCCATTGGCTGCGATCACCAGTGGTTGGCAGGCCATATCCGATCAACATTTCTTTCAGTTGTTTATCCTTTAGTGTGTCATATGACACCTTTGGTAGTGGATGGTCGTCGTCATCGTCACCATTATTTCTGTGCATTTCAAATCTAGTTAAGAGAGAGAATAATAAAACAAACTAAGTTATTGACTTTTGCTTGCCTTTCGAGGATTTCCCCATCAGTTTCTGCCAATCTGCTGCCGTCGACCGGGCGGAGGTTGATATAGATGGTAAATCCTTACAGCCATTATCCATGTGTTGGTTGATATTTTTGAACTTCACCCGCTTGTTGCACAAAGGACAGTCCACGAAATCATCAGCTACACAACAAGGTCATCATTAGCGAGCTATGTATGAAGGTAGACTCACATCCAGGTTCCTTGTTTGGACGAGATGTGTCTGAAAGGTCGTCTTCCTCGATGTCAGAAGTCGGTATGGTCGTGCCAGCCATGTCGCTCTGCTTGACTCTTTGATGCTTCAAAGGAGATCCCAAATTGCTCATATCAGTACTCGATGAAGCTTCCCTTTTCCTTTCTGTATGTGTCGAAAACTTTCGTTTCTTGACTTTAGGAGTCGCCGGTGGTGAGCCACATTGCCGTTCCGTGTGTTTTTGATCGCTCAAGGTCTTGATCAGTCCTAAGATGAAAGGTCTTGCGACGAAAATGAGTAAGTCTGAAGAATCAGGCAATAGGAACCGTACCTCGAGAGCTTCCAGTTATGAACAGCATCTTCAACGACAGGATTAGGTTTTATGTGCCCTTCGATCGCTGTCTTGCGGCACGTAGGACATTCCTGTTTCTCGGCTAAAGAAATTCTGATGCACTTTGTTTCGTCAAAAGTTGAATGGAAGTGATAAAAAGGATTGTTCGCACATATGCGCAGAATGAATGTCCACAGTTTACTGAGACCGGCCCATCATACAACTCGTGACAGATATTGCAGCGGAGTGAAGCGTCAAGTTCCCTGAGACCCGGTGCCTCAGCATGCGAAGGAAAATCAGTTGGATCAGGCACGTTGGCTAGGAGTTGTGAGTTCATGGATTGTTTATGATGTCGTTCACAAGAAGGGCTACTGTAGCTGAGTGGGCAACGACGCGTTTGCCCCCCGTGCAAGTGCTAAGTGTCATGTGCCGTTACGTCACGTTCTCTCACTGCCAGTCTATCTAATGATCCATCGACCGGATCTTTACTACAACTCTCTAGGTTCTCTTCAATCGGCGTTCCTGCCCGAGATTAGCGATCTCATCAACGTCAATGACCTTGAACGGCCACGTTAACCAATTTCCGCCACTCCGCATGCTCGGCAAGTACATGTCTTCCAGCAGTTCATCGACGAGCTGTGGCCAACTGAAGTGCAAAGAATAATGATCAGTTTCGTGTCTGATGTAGCGCTTACGTCGGTGGTATACGTACGTCCAGAAGGCTACATTGCTGCTATAACTCTCATTGACCCAGGAAAACATACTCGGGAATCTTTTCCGCATCCAAGCCGAGTTTCGTTCGGCACTTGCAAGTGCCTCCTCCGCAGTGGATGGCAGCCGCATACGGTCTCCTAGAAAGTACGACGAGATCCAGTGTGCGCACACTTCGAAAGAGTAACCGTTGTTCGTAGTGAACTACATGGTTGGTCAGAGAGAAGTGAACGGATGAGAGATATTGTTGACCTACAATTGCTCCATTGATTGCGAAATTTCGTTTGTTGATGTTTTTCGCTGGTACTAGACCACGATAAATTGAAGACGACCATTGCTCGTTGTTAGGATGTGACAGTGGCGGGTCTGCCAAAGACGTATAATTCCAGGTATGATCACTATTCATCAAAGGAGCGTGCCGACTAATTCCTAGCTCTGTCGCAGTCTGGGCTAGAATGTGAGTTAGTATTAGGTGAAATATCCCAGCAATTATTATTTACCATCGAAGAGGTTTGTCCACGAAGATTTATATCCGGTAGCGAGAATCACAACATCTGCAGGTAGAACTCGACCATTATTCAAAATCACAGACTTTCCATTGTCACCGAAGCCCGTAGCGCGCGCTGGTGCTACAAGCTCAATCTTTCCGGACTGTACAAGAGCATGAAAACCGTTTGTTCTATAACAACCGTCGTCGTTGGTCCTGATACCCCAAAATGTCGAGTGCCCATGTCGCAATGGAGAGTCTGCTGGCAAGGAGTATACATCCAGCTGTTCTCAGCAGAAAATGTTGGTCTGTACAGACTGATTTTGCACTGGTACGTACTGAGGTTGAGGTCATCTTCTCCCAAATAAAGTGTACGATTTTGCTACCCAGCCATGTAGTATGCAATAAATTTCTGTCAAAAACTGCGGATTAGTAAGATGCAAATATCTGGAAGAGAACAGGACATACTCAAGACGTGTTTTGAGTTCTATATGAGGCGACAAGACCGCGAGAAATCTGCTCAGAAGCTGGGTCAAAACTAGACACTAAGTCACAATGTGTACAAACCTGCTCTTGCGGATGAAGTCAGGGAGAGGTCTTTTGTACGCCAAAAATGCATCTGCCGTTTCGAAGACGACAGTCACTTTGCGGCCAGCATTCGCCAGATGAGCAGAAACGCTTGAAAGACAGGACTCTCAAAAAACGGGTTGATAGAGACTAGGAACCATCAACGCACTCCTGCGCAGACTTTCCACCTCCGATAACTACAATTGAGACGTTCTTTTCATTCCCACCAGGATCAACCGGTTTGGCATTTAATACCCCTTCCAAATAATCGTGAAACTTGGACGAATGGAAAACTAGGCCACGGAAACCCTCAGACTTGGCTGTTGAAGGCGACAGGTTTGCAGGGACATTTGGATTGCTGCATCCCTACTTCTCGGTAAGTTTCAGACCTGGTCACGATCCTTTCAAATGAATATACCCCCGTGCACAACACAATATGCGAAAACTCGAGCACTTCTTGGACTCCACTAGGCATATCTTTCACGGTCACGAGCCAGGAACCGGATCTCCGTATACTAAGAATCTCCGTCTTGAACTTGATCTTCCCAGTTAAAAACTTAGCGGCAAAAGTTTCCATATATGCACACATGTCATCGCCAGTCAAGTTCCTGCCAGTCTTTCTTGCCTCGGGAGGCGAGGCCATGGGGCAGGGAGAAAATCTGAATTCTCCGTGTACACTACACACCAAAAATTTCATTCGTCAGGAGGTAAACAATGCTCGAATAACTCACCTGTTAATGCTCAGACCAGGGTAAATCCGCTCCTGAGCCCATACTCCTCCAGGAGAGCTATCGCGTGTGATGAGCTGAACCTCGAACCCGTCTTGAAGGAGTATGTGGGCAGTGATAAGACCTGCCGCTCCTGCTCCTAGCACACCGACGGGGGTGCTGGGAGACGGGTACATTGTGGACGAGGAGACAAGATGACAAGTCAGCTCTCTCTCTCTCTATATATATATATATATACCGTGGCAATATGCACTACTTGGAGAAAATCTGAGCCTGCAGCGAGCGGATATTACTCTCAATGACCTATGCGAACCTCTGACACCTATGGTGTGTAGAATGTATGACCTGTTATTCCATTCATCGACTCCTTACTCATGTACTTGACGCGGGTCAAATCTTGATTCTTGACTCCTAATTTAATGTCATTCGATACGACTTCCTCGCGGATCAGTACGACCCCACGGAGTTAAGAAAGATTCTGTATAAGTGGTGCACAGCATCCAGAGCAAGGTTCAATGTCACGAAGACTGAAATGATACCGCCGGCCACGGAGTACTCCAGGAGGCACCTACTGGCCACGCGCAAGCTTAACGAGAGATGCGCCGCAATAGATGAGTCGATCCACATCGTGAGCGATTGGGATGCTGTCAGAATAATCGGGGCCTGGTCTAGTAACCGGATAGAAAAGGACGCAGCGGAATACCATCTAAAAGATCAATAGGAGCTTGAAAAACTGGGCAAAAGTAATTGATCCCACGCTGAAAGGAAGAAGATTAATGGTCCAGATAGTAGTTGCTGATATGCCAAGGCAGATGGAAAGGCTACTGATGAGGAGAGTTAACTTTGCATGGGAGAGTAGAGTCCCCCCCCGGTTGATGCACAAACTTTCTTCCAGAAGATTAGCAAAGGAGGCCGTTGCATTAGTTCACATTCAGACGAGAATAAGGCCATAAGTGGTTGAAAATCCTACCTGAGCTACGGCCCACTGTGGGCCCCAGTGGCTGACGCCATGATCGAAAAGAACGTACGGAAATCAGACGGGCCCTGACTCAAGGGTCAGGACGCACCCTCTATATCATGGCAGGCAAAAACAGCTCAGAGAAGTGAGATATGCCGGGATCTCGCCTCCCTGCTTAGTACTACCAAAGACTGCCAATGTTAGGTCAGAAGGGCTACATATTGCGAGGGATCTGGAGAGGCAGATGCCAATGTGACCACTTTACGGCACACCCCCTCCTGTGAGAGATGAACCGAGGAAAGGTAGCGGAGTGCCTGAAGGGGAAACACAGGGTGAGGCTCGTTGGAGATGCGGAGGCTCGTTGGAGATGCGGAGGCCCGTTGGAGATGCGGAGGCTCGTTGGAGATGCGGAGGCTCATTGGAGATGCGGAAACTCTTGCTTGCTACATCCGAAACAGCACCCTCGTCAGAATACGAGTGTAGTAGCTGCATGAAAATAGAGAATAATACGGGGTACAACTACCCTACCCTATGTGCATTGAGAGCGAAAGAAATAGTGGACACTGCCAGAGAAAAACAAAGAATTGAGACCCAGGCCAGCCAAACTCGAGTTGAACCGGAATGGTCACAAAGGGTTCTGAAAGTAGTAAAAGGAAGAGAGGGGGTCACATCATAAGTGTGGCACTAAGCTCCGATCCAGACAGGAATACTGGTCGGAAGTGGGCAGGGATCGGAATATGCTCGGAGGATAGCGCCTAACGAGAACTCCCGGCTGTAATCTCGCTTCTATGAGGGTAGGCATCTCGTAGGCATCTCAAAACCTATGACTGTAAATGTGAGGTAGAGACGAGGCGAAGGAAGGTCTTCAGCGAGGGGCGAAACTGGACACGAGACTGGCCCGCCCCAATTTCGGGAAGAAGGCCCTGAAAGTGGAGTTGGGAGTCGACGAAAACATGGAACAAGAGCGAAATTCAGAAGTGGTGTTGGCTGACCCCGATGAGAACGGGCCCCACACATCGTGCCTAAAGAGCATCTCCTCGCGGAGAATCCCAAAACAGGGGGTTGTCCGCTACTTCAAATAATGATAAAAATGATAATAATTGGGCAGTGAGGTAACATGGCCTTCTTTGTTTACCGACTTTTACCCTTGACCTGGTTTCTTACTTGCTGTCATTAAATCAAAATTCAAGTGTGAAGATAGAAATTGGATAGAAAGATATGCTGGTAGCCTTCTTGGCAAACCTCAACACCATTGCGGATCTGTCAGGATGCACATTTCTCCATTGCATCCGCGATACATCTAATCTATGTCGATATATGGCACAATATTAATATCAAGGTTATAATTCAGTTACAGATTTTATCAAATGCCACAAATGCTATCATACAGTCAAATTCTACAAACGGGATTCTCTGAGATCTAGCTATTGAAAGTATCAGCCAACTTCCGATTGACGAAGAACGTCGAAAATCACTTGTCCGAAGTTTTTCCCACATTTTTTGGGTGGCTAAAATTTTCAGTGATCATTGACCAGATTTTATGTACCTAAAGCCTCCCAGATGCATATTATCGCTCCGAGATACTGCTTAGTGACCCTTCTGAGGAGAAATGTCGGTCTTCACACTCAATTTGATTCTCTTCTTCACGCTCATTCTCGCGCAGAATGTTCTTGGCATCCATGCAAATTCTCCTTTGGAATTCGCCGACACAGGTCATGCCAATGTCATACCCACAATATAGCGTCGGTCTTTTCTTGTTTATACTGTTCAGAGGCCAATAAACAAACATGCCCTTCACCGAATTGTGTTAATACGGGTGCAATCGACAAGGTTGAGATTGTCACGTCCCTTACCAAGAACTCAGTCCTTGGGGAGTGGTATCTTGCGGGCATTCTGTTCTGCCTCGGGCTTTCACTCGAAATCTTTTGCATGCAGCGAGATTCATCCGATACAATGACTACTCTTGTCATTGACCCCACCTGAAACTCGCACATGACGGCTTTCTCTGAAATCATTTTATTTCTGGCCAAGAGATGTGCCATGAATCGGAATTTTCGTGCCGGTATATAAGGCTCAAGCTACTTTGAAACAAACCCCAGTTCATTGAATCGAATTTCAAGGATGTTGAAGTTGCTCTCTGTTGTCTCTTTAGCCATTCTGATAAACTGCGTTACTGCTGATGCGCCTGAATGGAGTCAATGTGCGTTCATGGTTGAGCTTCCACTCGTGTGTTCTAATGCTGAATGTTCGTTCGGAAAGGTGGGGGACTTGGCTGGACTGGGGACGTAAGAAATTCCTCATCTCTCTTCTCCTAACAGAAGTTTTGAATTTCTTTTGTGCAGACCACCTGTACGTCTGTGTTGCTGTCTACCTGGAAAGACGTCCTTATCCTCATCTTTCCAGGTGTTTCGGGCACTGTCTGCACCCCCATTAACGATTATTATTCTCAGTGTGTTCCTACAATCAATAATCTAATTCCAAGGTAATCAAAAGCAATAGATGTCTGCCAGGTACAACTACATCTACCACTGTGCCCACTACGACCACGACTACTACCAGTCCTACGACTACTAGTACTGCCACTGGACTCGACGCCCATATGAAAGCTAAAGGCAAAAAATACTGGGTATTGACGTCTTCTGTGTTTGATTGCATTGTGTTCATTTGTTCATGATCATCAGGGATCGTGCGCTGATCCAAACACCCTAAACATTCCAGGTAGAAAACCTCGCCCCTCTGATGATGATGGAAGCGACTGACAGTGAAGTAAAGCTAATGTTGCCATCTTGAAGTCTGATTTCGGTTCCGTCACACCAGTGAGGATCATATTGAGTTCTGAAGCACATCCTTCTAACGTTCCCTGCGACTGGTAGGAAAATTCCATGAAGGTATGAAAACATGGTTTGCTTTGCGTCATAGCTTGTTTTATCTCCACTGTAGTGGGATGCCACAGAGAGTCAGTGTTTCACTCCAAGCAAACTGGATTTCTGCCAGCTAAACATTTCAAACAGATGTACAAGGGCAGTTTACTTTCACTAACTCCGATGCCCTTGTCAACTGGGCAGTTTCTAACGGGAAGCTCATTCGTGGCCATACCCTGGGTATGATGCCACCACCACCTGCTTTGCTTTAGTCTTAGCTAATTGGTTGTAGTTTGGCACTCACAGCTTCCATCATGGGTAACATCGATTAACAGCGCGGCTACTCTGGTCAGTTGTCCCGCGAATGTCCTTCCCGCGTTCCATGACATTTGTATAGACGTCCGTTATACAAAGCCACATCTCCAACGTAGCAGGCCGTTACAAAGGAAAGCTTTATGCGGTGGGTAAATACAGTACAGCCTCTCAATTCATTCTCATGGTCATGGTTTCGTTTCAGTGGGATGTTGTCAAGTAAGTTCTTCTGATTTAACAATGCTTTTCCGTTCGTTCAATTGATACACCCATACATCAAGTGAATGTTTGAATGAGGATGGCTCCTTGCGCTCTTCTGTCTTTTTTAACGTCCTGGGAGAGGTATTGTTTCCAGGTACCGAAGAGGCTGAGGAAAATCTCATTTTATTGTCAATAGACTTTCATCACTATTGCCTTCCAAGCCGCCCGAGCTGCTGATCCCACTGCCAAGTACGGAATTTCTTTCTTGTTACCATTTCCTTCGTTAAGGTGGTTCAATCTTATAGACTTTATATCAATGATTACAATCTCGACTCAGCAAACGCTAAGGTCTCGGGAATGGTGGCTCTCGTAAAACGTATCAATGCATCTAACAAGTTGATCGACGGCATTGGCACTCAGATGCATCTTTCGGTAAGATACTTGTAAATCACTCCAAAATGACGGCTAATCAGCATCCTCAAGGCTGGTGGTGCGGGTGGCGCTCAGGCTGCTCTGACCGCTCTAGCTGGCTCTGGTGTGAGTGAAGTTGCTATTACTGAACTCGATATCGCGGGTGCCTCTCCAAATGATTACACGACCGTCGTGAAAGCTTGCTTGGCCGTTCTCGCCTGTATCGGTATCACAACCTGGGGAGTCAGTGATGCTGTAAGTCCACGTGGTTTTGCTACTAGGCTAGTCTGACAAATGGCTCCAATAGAACTCCTGGCGCGCTTCGAGCACACCTCTTCTCTATGATACCAATTATCAACCGAAGCCTGCCTACTTCGCTGTCATCGATGCCCTCTCTTAATTTGTCATTTTGGTACCGTTCCTGTGCATTTGCTTATAATAATAAACGAAGGATTTTCATGATATTTTCGCGTGCTTGAGAAAGTGCCAGGGTGGCAAAAGAAGTTGTTGCTTTTGAGTGCATCATGTATGGAAAAGTTGGGATTAGCAGCACATCATGAACGGTACTTGTTGATCGGGGGAGACGAGCTTCGTCTGAATACATGCGCTATGATGTACAACGATAAGCCAGCCCATGGAAAAGGAATTTAAAGGCGGGAGCAAAGTTAACATGTATCCGTAATAACATGGCCTGCAAGTAGTATGACATTAAACTAAGTAGACCGGCGCCAAGGACAAGTTAAACTCTGCCCCATGACCAAAACAGCACCTGCAACGACATACCCTCTGACCGACGGAAAATGAGCAGAGCCTGTAGCTTACACTAGAAAAAGGGCTGCCAAGTTCTGTAATAAGACACCCCGAGGGGTGCTTCAACCAGAATATGACTCACATCCAGTGGCCCTCACGGGCGATGAACCCGCACCGTGTCTAGAACAGCGATCGCAACGGTACGGCCTGCAAGCCCGGAAAATCGACGGAATTTCCAGTCCGTAATAGGGTGCCCCGAGCGGTGAGAGGCTCTTCAGTCTCCAACCGGCTGAAAACAGTGAGCCACAACAAGTCTTAAGCCCATCGTAGAACACCATATGACGCAGCAGAAAAAGTGAAAAGACAGAGATACTGCAGCAGTACGCATGACTTGGTGCCTCGGACTGTCCCGGCATGACAAAGCGAAGGAAATGGCTTAAGAGATGAGAGAGAGAGAAAAACAAGTACCATAAATGCATAGGCTGAGAAAAAGACCACAAATTAGGTAGACAATGTGCTAGGCCTCGAGAAAATCCAATTCGAATGAAGCCTCGCGAGTAGACTGAGACGTTCGTGCGAGTAAATGAGATCTACACAGATTTCAAGCGTTCAGTTAAAAATGTGCTTTCCGATCTGGTGGCTGGACCCTCACTGTAAATACAATTGGTTAGTGATTTTGCTTGATAACAACCATATATGGGAAGGACCAATGCAAGACCAATGACATATGTGAAATTAACTCGCTCTGCTCAACTTGAAATAGAATCCAGAAGCTCGAAATTGTTGCTGCAATCATAGTGCTCGGATGAACGACTGAACAACTGTGGTGCAATGTCTGGGACAAATTAATGAACAAAAGTAGTCACGAATATTTCACTTTTGTGAATCTGCAGATACCCCTAGTCCGAAAGTTCTCGCCCGAACTCAAGTGGCTTCGTTGCTTCTCAACTTTACTCCAGCAGGGTTCAGAACCCGAAAGCTTCACAGACAACGCCATTTTACATGTGTTTTATTATTATTCATAGCTCATTGGTGCCCATATCGAGTCTCTCTGTGGAGTCCTAGACACTACACAACCGTTCATACAGGTAATATTCTTCCAACAACAATCTGGAACACGCGGATCTCTCGAATGCTTAGATTTCTTGGATTTCAGCTGTGTCTCACACCGAACTACTGCATGCGCAATTATAAAAGAGCGACGTTCGACGAGATTGTATCCTTAACTTGATCATTGCAACGTCGGAAATGTCAAGACTGATATCCTTTGCTTCTTTGGCCCTCGCCGTAATACGAGTGTCTGCCGTTGTACCGATATGGGGACAGTGTAAGTTGGGTCAATTAGTACTTATGACATTCAAGTTACTTACTATGATTATTCTATCAACCGATTAGGCGGCGGACAGACTTTCAACGGCGACGTACGGATCTGTTTATTCAATCTTGTGTCTTCCTGAACCTCCTTGTCTCTTTCATTAGACAGCTTGTGAGTCCGAGTTCCTGAAGTGCTGGTATCATATCTTTTAACCATCTTTCTAGGTGCTGACGGTACCGTATGTACATATGTCAATGATTATTATTCCCAGTGAGTGAAAATCATCACCGAACCATGCAAGATCATGACCACGCTTGAAACCAAAGATGCGAACCGGGCACGTCTACGCCACCTTCCACGACAACCACAACTACTAGTACGCCTGGACCGGTGGCGACTTCTGGCCTCGATGCCCTTATGAAGGCCAAGGGCAAAAAATATTGGGTGCAGCTATTTATTGCTCTCTATTGGAGCCAGAAGCTGCTTCCTGCTTATATGTCTAATTACTAGGGCTCTTGCGCTGATCCAAACACACTTAATATTGCTAGTGCGCCACACGAAATTACTGACATCTCCACTGTTAGATTCATTCGTCAGTACAGGCAATGCTGCTATCTTGCGATCAGACTTTGGGCAACTTACACCGGTAAGAACGTCATCTCTCTCAGAGTCGAAATCGATAATTCAAACTTCGATTTATACAGGAAAATTCTATGAAGGTACTACAGCTTTCTTTGTACAATGTCATCTGGCTAACCTGCTCAATAATCTTCGCGAACAAGTGGGATGCCACAGAGAGTATGTCAAATACCAAGTATCAGTTGCAAAGCAATGGCCGACATAGATACAATAGATTCCCAGGGAGTATTCACCTTCACCAACGCTGACACTCTTGTAAACTGGGCAGTTTCCAATGGAAAGCTTATTCGCGGTCATACATTGGGTCAGTATCTAGTCGACTCATGGTCTCTTATAACTGATGTCTCTTTAGTTTGGCATTCGCAGCTTCCTTCCTGGGTTTCGTCAATTACAAACACAGCAACTCTGGTGAGTGCCTAAGGCTTTAGTGAACATCTCTATAATGCAGTACTTTTCAGACATCCGTCATTCAAAGCCATATCTCCCATGTCGCTGGACGCTATGCAGGGAAACTCTATGCTGTAAGATTTAGCAATAGACTTGAGACTTGACTCTCATGTTGACTTGACTTCTGCATAGTGGGACGTTGTCAAGTGCGAAATCCTATTACGAATGTATTTTTGAGTGCTCATGGAAGTCTTTCATAGTGAATGCCTGAACGAGGACGGAACCTTGCGCTCCAGTGTCTTCTATAACGTCTTGGGCGAGGTAATTACAAGTCATTTCCATCAACTTTTTCTTATCACAAATTTTCACAGTCCTTCATTACCATTGCTTTCCAAGCTGCCCGTGCCGCTGACCCAAGCGCCAAGTGAGGTTTCAGAATCTAACCTTCAACAGTTGATTAACGAGTCATCACAGGCTCTACATCAACGACTACAACCTGGACTCAGCCAACGCTAAAGTATCTGGCATGGTCGCTCTCGTCAAGCGTATCAATGCAGCCCAGAAGTTGATCGACGGTATCGGCACTCAAATGCATCTTTCGGTAAGCTCTCCTAAGAAACTCGGGCTACGTTTAACGCATCCTCCTTCAGAATGGGGGTGCTGGTGGAACTCTAGCCGCACTGACTGCTCTTGCCGGTAGTGGTGTGAGTGAAGTTGCCATTACTGAGCTTGACATCAAGGGCGCCGCATCGAGCGATTACACTACCGTTGTCAATGCTTGCTTGTCGGTCCCGGCATGTATCGGTATCACTAGCTGGGGAGTCAGTGACGCTGTAAGTCAACCTGCACCCTTGTCTAGCTGTATCACTCTGACACAGCTGGATAGAACTCATGGATCTCTTCGTCTACTCCTCTGTTGTTTGACAGCAACTACCAGCCAAAGCCCGCATACCAAGCGGTCATTTCTGCCTTGTCCTAAGTCGGAAGTCTTGTCTATCCGCCTGAGAAGGAACTGAAGACCAGGTGTACAGGAACGAGTAGATGTAGTACGAAGAGGATTAAGACGCTGCTCTTTTGTTTGAAATATCAATATAAAGTCTTTTGTGGTGAGCGTTACAAGGATCATCGCATGAAGAAATTCACAAAGATTTGATTTTGTCGTCGACTTTGTCCTCACTAAACCATGCTCCAACCAAAAGGAGGGAGTTTGCGCCAAGAAGAATGGAGGACGACAACTGAGTAGATGGGAATACGTTCCACGTGTATTCAATGGCGAGAAGGAGGGCGAATCTGCAAAAAAAAACCAAACAATGCTTCAGGATTCCTTACACAAACACTAAAATCTTACTTGAGGACGTAAGGATAGGGGGATTTCCAAGCAAGAAAGGGCAGTTGTTGAGCATACCACGAGTAGAACTGATAGTGGAGCGAGCGAGCAAAGATGATGCCCACAAGATTAGAGGTGAACAATACTGTTGCAACGTCTAACACAATATCATAAGAAAACGTTTGCACTGGGTGTTAAAATGGAAGTCAACGCACAATCTCCATTTATCGGTGCCGGTCCAGCCGCTGGGCGAGTTGGCGATCTGAGTCCCCGCATCAAGACACTCCACACTCCTCCATCCATTCTACACCATCTGAATAATCCAAAAAGAAGAAGCACCGAAACATGTCCGATCAAAAGGCCTACTGCCCATTCACGGCTCAGAAAAACATCTTGTCCAATCATCCTCCAGTTCACCGTCCACTTATACAAGAAGACTCGTTTCAGGTCAAAAGCACAATTTAAATATGCCTGGAGGTCCACAGTCGAGAAAGGGTTTGCCAACATTGTTTGAACGGCGATGATGGTCATCAGGTGGCGAAGTGTAGAAAAGAGACCTCGTCGCTTGAATAGTATCACAACTAGCCCTGGTAGGTATAACAAGATGGACATTTTGACAGACAGTGCAGCACTGCAGCATATACCTTCAACAATGCTGCAAAGAGTCTAGAGAAAACCAAAACACTCACCTCAGCATGAGTGTCGCCGTATCATCCATTCCGTATTGGTACAACAGAATCGCAGCTTGAACTGCGAACACGGCCCAGCAATCGTTGAAAAGCCTCAGCACGAATATAGAATGCAGTCGTTTGCTGAGAGGAAGAATCAAAAGAACCCAATTCGGAATGGTCCCTGCCTTCTTATAAATGGCACAAGTGAGTATCAGTGTAGCCACGTATAACGCCCCGTAGATGTGTTGTGCACGAATAATGTTTCGTCCTCCCTCTGTAATATGGTGTAGGTATGTATGAATGTATAGATGTCCAGCTGGATATCTTGTATAAGATTAGAAAACGAGAAAAAAGCGCGTCGCAGAGATGGGTACTTACACAAGTGGCCCTGTCGGTCCTGCTATCATGCTGTAGTTATATTGGCCTTTCAAGTAGACTTCTGTTTGGACCATGTACGTTTCCCAGTCGATTTCCGTATCTGTGCAGGCTCATGTAGGTTGAGTGTAATGGAACATGATAGCACACTGACATGGTATAAAGCCGATGATGAGTTTAGTGAGAACGACATCTCCCAGTATTATCAACAAGGCGAGAGTCCAGAAGTATGTGGGGTCAGTTAGTAGTGACACAAAAGACTGTACGGGTCGATAAAGACTGAGTCGACCTTTGGAAAGAGTAGGCGGCATCGTAGTAGCATGGGTTCAGCGGCTATTTCAACTTCCGCCCTTTTTCCCCCGCTCCCCAGAAGCAAGGTCCATGACGTATTAAACATGATGTGCAGTACAGTTTGAATATCAAGATACATTGAAACGACAGGAAGATAGAATGTAAAATGTACATGTTATTCAACGCGCCTCATTCAAAAACTTTTGGATACGTCCTTGACAATCCATTAACCCGTTACCATACGCATCACGATAATTCTGCTCTGTCCCGTTCTCGACGTCCGCGGGCCGGTTGTCCGTCATGTATTGTCCAATAAATCCAAGTTTCCCAGGCGTACTGTGAGATGCAAACCTCATGCCGGCGAGGAACCCGTCCGTATAACCCTTGACAGTCGACCGTTGCGCAGGAGTGAGCGACGCAGAATCAAATTGGTGACGGCGATAGATTGCATTAAAGCGATCTTGGGATCGTCGTTCTCCCTTCTGGAAAGACTCAAAGCGCCGTGTGGGGATGTTCTTCGCACTAGAAGCACTGTCTGCGGTACTATTCATCTGAGTGCCTTGGAGGATCTCGTCAGACGAGGGAGGTTTCACGTTCTCGAGATGTGATAAGAACACTTTGACACTTCCTGGTTCAGTCGGAGTATTTCCATAGGCATAGAAGGAACCAGGCAAACTCTTGCCAACAGCACCCTTGAAACACCACCCGGGATCGTTGTCGCAATCTTCCTTCATATAAGCTAGAACGGGTTCTCATCAACATCGACATTGAAAAACGATATGAGAAAACCATACACCAGAAGCTCCATCCCGCAGACGCATAAGCATATACATCCATTTGGCCATGACAGAAATCTCTTCGAGCCTGATCCGGATCGCCTTCATGGGCCATACTGTCGGGCGTCAATGCACAGGACCATTCTCCAATAAACAGATTCCTTCGCTCATGAAACGAGGCATCGGCAAACGACTTGGATATAGGGCCCTTGATGTTGCCAGTATGCTGAGACGCGGGTGCCCTCGAATCTGAAGAGGTATAGACAAAGTACGAATGGTGATCCTGGACGACGAAATCAGTGCGGTTGGCCGTAAATTGACTGAATCGGTCAAGATTGAATCCATCGTGGACATAAAGAGGGAGCGGGGACGTCGAGTTCGAGGTGGCATTTCTCATAGATTCTATCGCTTTAGTGTCTATGTCGATGATGTGTGTGGATCAGCAGCTGTCGAGACTCAGGGGAACCTACTCACAAAAATTCGGGAGCTCCGGATTGTCTTGGGGTTCGTTCAGAAGCTGGATTCCAACAACATTCGAGACAGAGTGCAATTGCTGCATGAGAAAACGGAGCACGTCGATCGTCTTGTCCATATGTTGAGGTTCATCAAACAGATTAGACGTTCCGTCAGAGATACCAGAGTGAGGCTGTCCATTCTGACTTCCAACAGCCCCATGCAAGTCCACAAGAACGCCTAGTCCACATTCCGCAGCGTCATTGATGGCGCGCACAATCCTTGGCCACGAGTTCTTATAGACCTCACCGACGTCAGCAAAAGGCGTATCCTTAGTGAACAGTGGGCCTAGATTCCAATACCCGATAGGAAGGCGCACAGTGTTGATACCGATGCTTGCGAGGTATTCAAAGTCCGACCGCGTGATGAACGTATCCCAATGGCGTTCTAAAACCGAGCGAGCAGATCTCTTGGAACCCCAGCCAAAAGCGATATCCAGTTCTGAGAGTTTTTTCCCAGCCGCACACCTGAAAAGAGAGGGGGTCATCCAGTCTTCGTGAACGAACCTGGTGGTACAGCACACATCAAAAGAGTGCATATATCGCCAAAGGCAATGAATGCATACCAGGATCCTAGGTTAACAGACTGTTGTTGCCGATATCGATACATAGTCGCTTTCTCTATGTCAAAAGGTGGAAAATCTTGTTTATCAATAGGAGGCGCGTGGTACGGTTCGACATAGCACTCGTCATGAGAAGATAGAGAAGGCGAGGCTTTCTTAGAGCCCTGAAGGAGTACCTGTGCTCCCGGCGGGCTCTTGACGGTATGAAGTGAATAGAGGGACGAATTGTTGATACTGAGATTTGGCATCGGTTTATATGAACCTTCGGTCAAGCTGAGGGCGTGTAGAATAGCAGAAAAAAAAGTAGGATTGAAAACCATTATGAAAGAAAGAAAAAATTAAAAAAAGACGAGGTCCGGCCAACGTCGTGGCAGAAGGAAAGGGATGAGATCGCAGTCCAACGAGCTGACCAATCCGTCCGTCAACGTCCTGACGTCACTCTCAGAAACTAAAAGGAAAAATATAATGGCATGTCTGTAAGTGATATAATTGTAATTGATTGGATGGGGTGGGGGAATGATGATGTGCGCGTGATATAACATACAAAGGTGGAAATAATATCATGATCGTAATGTTGAGTTGCAAAAGAAAGGATACGGGGAAGAAGGGACGTGCACTACGATCCCCACTCTTCCCTAACATAGGTATTTTTTTAGATTGAACCACCTCTACAGCCGTCTCGAGTATACGCCATGCCCTTTCATATTAGTCCAAAGAAAATGGTCAAGCGAGAAATATAGAATGACATGATAAGGCTCTAACGGCACGGCAAAGTTAAGGTTTCCGGAACTCGCACAACACGGTGTATATTGTGTTGAATGCAGTGTAGATTTCTTCTCTGACCTGAGTCACGAGAAGGGGGCAATAGCGTCAGCGGATGGAATACAAACCAGGTCCACCGAACTCATGAAATATAAGCGGACGATGGAATCCAAAAGTGACCCCATTGTTTCATCAAGTTCCGACAACGTCATTGAGCAACAGCAAGGTCGCCGTGTTCAATGACTCGAAGAGAACAAGGCTTATATCATGCAAGGAAGAACTAAGTGAAACAGTGTTTACCTTGGCACCCGTCAGAACAATTTTGCCTGACACGAAAATAAGAAGCACGACCTTCGGTTTGATCATGCGGTAAATGAGACCAGGGAACAACTATAAATCCGGTGAGTCACATTGACACGGCATAGAATAAGACAACATACCTCAGGCTCATAGCTGCTGAACTGTCCGTGACTATAAGCCAGTCCCTCTAACCGAATAGGGAACTTGACGTCGCAGCTCCCGACGATGTTCTGAATTTTGAACTCGGAGAACTTGGCGACGAAACCCAGCTTTTGCACGATACGCGCGTACTTGCGCGAAGCCAACCGCGAATCGTCCTCAGACTTTGCACCCGTCACGACCATCTTGCCCGATGCAAAAATCAAAGCAGTGGTTTTAGGATCACGAATACGCATGATGACGGCTGCAAAACGCTACGCGGAACAAATCGAAGTAGTTCGATATGCTACGCTTGAGAAACGGAAACTCAATACCAACCTTGGGGTTATATTCAGCATTGCGGGCGTGGAGGGCGATAGTCTTTAGGTCAAGACGACAGTCGAGATTGACAGTGGCAACAATGTTCTGAAGAGTAGGCACGATGCCCTCGACAGCGGTAATGTGCTGTTGCTCAAGAGTGAGAGGGGCAGGAGTAGAAGGGACAGGGGTCGAAGAAGGCCCGGCAACAGCGTTCTGGGTTACAGGAGGGGACTGAGAGGTGGATGGTGCAGAGAGGACAGGCTGGGACAAAGGGGCGGGGCCAGGCACGGGAAGAGTGGCAGTCTGCTGGAGGTAAGGGTTGCTCTGGGGTAAGGCCAAGCCGTGGATGGGCTGTGGCTGGTGTTGGTAAGGCTGCTGCGCCGCAGTGGCACGACCAAACGTGACATTACGCGTGGGGAGCATCCTTCAATTTTTTTAGCGGGCGTGGGAAAATTCAAACGGGGGAGAAATGGTCGATTCATCTGGCGAACGCCGCCTTTATATATTCCAACATGTTCAAACTCCGCACTTAAGACTCATCGGGTCATTACGTAACTCTCTTGTCCTGAACCATCTTCCTTCGGATCCGCTCCATGGCGGCCGCCCACATGTCGCCTGTTCGTCCCATAGCATCCTCTCCACTGTCATCTTCTTCTTTTGACCAGGCCATGCAGTGCAAGTGGCAAGCATTGAGGTGTTTGAGGGGGCAATGGGTTGGTTGCTTTGTTTATCTCCCCTCGTGACAACCGTCAACTTTCTAGATCAACACACACACAGCACTCTGCATCACCATCAGTGGATTGGCAGATTCAAGCGTCTATCAGGCGCTGTTGTTCACGAGACTCAGCGATAATTATGTCCAAATTGGGATGTTCACTCTCAACCAACCAACATGGGGTTATGAGACGACCCATTCGCTCTATGCCCCACCTCTACAGACTGCGGTCAACGGTTCGTCGTCTTCTACGTACATCACATCCATATTATGCTCCTGCCGCGTAGTTATTAACATTGAATCAAAAAATTCATGCACATATAAGGGTATTGTAATGAGAACTGAGAATGCATAAACGTCCGAGTTCGGCAAGTATGCTTACTCTAGGTCCGAACCGCGCGAACACCCACATCAAAAGCGAAATCAGATCGAAATCAGACGCCGGCAACGATTCTGTCGAAAACACACGTCAGATAAACTTCACATCAAGAAGACAGGACGTACTCCTCGGCCTTATTTAGGGCCTGTATCATGCTGACTACCTCTTTTCTACGGTTGACAACATAATCGCTCTCCTTCAACAATTCATCAAGCACATCGGGCTTATACAGTTCCTGAAGAAGAGTTTGTTGGAGATTGTCCTTCGAGTGCGACACGAGGTTCAAAGAAATGGCCTTAGGAACCATATCAATCATTTCGCGCTTGACGATGTTAAAGTACGAATGAATGAGCAATTCTGAGAACGGGGGCAAGCTAAAGCATCAATACGTGCACTGAGGGTGGGTTGACTCACTAATAACCTCTGTCTCCATAGTCTCCCTGTCGCTCAAAACAGCCTGAGGACGAATAATCTGGGGAGGTGCCTCCATAATAGGGCCCTTCTTTTTTGCCGCACCGCCTGTCTTGGCCGCTGAAAAGAAAGTACTGAAGAAACTTGGTTCATCCTTCTTCGCATCAACCTCTAGGTCCTTGTTATTGTTGACGGCCGCTCGCTGCTGGGCCTTCGGGTCGTTAGAGGGCGGAGGTTTCGCCGCATTGAGGCGCTCAGACACTAAAGCAGTCGCCTAAGAGGACGATAAACCTGAGTAAGGGCAAAACAGAAGAAAGACAGAATATGCACTTTGTGGCCGCTGATGAAGTCAGGATGTGTGGTGTTGACATAGCAAGCCTGCATACTAATCGACATGACATTACGGTATGAGTGACTGACAGCACCAAATAGAAGCAGGAGCCTTACGCAACGAGATCTGACACCAACTTGGTGGTTGGCGTCATTGCCTGCTTCAAGAAGTTGACAACTACAGAATTAAACCTTTCACGAAGGGCAGGATAGCGCCTGAACGCTTGCTGTTGGTCAAGATATTAGCATGGGTCGGATATTCTCGTGATTGGTTCACATACAATTTTTCCCAGCAGTTGTCCGAGAATACGGATCAACTCATCGTACACCAGCTGACAACACTTGAGACCGGGCTCCTCAAGTCGTTTGATTTGTTGTTTCACGATGACTTCGAACGCTGCGGTTCCAACGAACAAAGCAGGTGTTGAGCCCTGAATGTTGGGTCAGAATGAACAATATCAGCACTTTGTAAAATTGATAGGATTCACCGAAGAATTGTATAGAATCGTTCTGATATCGCCATCTTTCGCCTGGTCGAAAGGATCTATGCTGCGGACGCCATTGTTGAATAGTTCGTGGAAAACGAAGCTGATGCGTGCTCCTCCTGACAATTCGTTCAAAGATAGATCGTTCGTATTACCATCGATAGTCGTGCGGAATTCCGAACAGAACTCTGTAATTACCGAAAGGACGACGTTTCCAGGACTGTTGTCACCAAGAGCTCCACCTAGCTGTATCAGCTCGGCGTTGTATTTTTGCAACTGTTGTGTGATGCGTGCTTTGATATCGGGAATAGTTGCCTTGATATGGTGCATGAGGATCTAGAAAGAGCGTTAGTCACGGCCACGGTGTTCGCAAGACAAGTGGAGCACCATATTGAGCTTGCGTGCGAGGAATGGTGTCCCGCAAAATTGAGCCTTGCCCTTGTACGACGGGTGGTTCTCAAAGAACTCGCGCTCGTGTTCGAGAGCATGGGCGATGGGCTTCGAGGTTTCAATATCTCGTTGACCACGGTTGACAACTGGTACATAGCCCAGACGAAGAGGAATGATACGGCCGGCAAGGATATCAACAACATCCGTTCCAACATCCCTAAATGTCACTCTGAGTAACTGTTGCCCGAAAAATCGTACACAACCCACTTACATTAAATCTACCTTTGTAAGAACACCAATAGTCCTCGTACCTTCGGGATCGACCTCCCTCGCCAACTTCAAACCGTCCGAGTTCGCCAAATCCGTATTTGCAGCAGTCACAGCAAGTATGATACACGCAGGCTTCGAGATGTACTTCAATAGCATATCGCGAATCTGCTTCTCAATATCACGAGGTTGGTCACCCACTGGCACCTTGGTCAAACCCGGCAGATCGACCAAAGTAAGCGTCAACACGTTGGGCGAGAATATACGCAGATTGATAGGCTGTGGTGAAATTCCAGCATTCTTCCCCGTCTTTGCCTCAGTATCCCGCACGATTTCATCCCTGATCTTAGTGAAGTCGTAGAACTTCTCGCCAGGTAGATGGAGAAACTCGCCCCACTCGTCAGGGTTGGCTGCCTTGTCGTTGCCTTTATCTTTGCCATTTATTTGTACTATGGCAACGTCAGTATTAGGTTTAGAGCTCATCGTATGAGCTGGCTCACCTGGAGCCTGACCAGGAACAGCACCCGCTGGTCTGTGGATGAGCTGAAGAACCTAATTGTCAATGGCTGCGTCAGACATTCAAGCGCTTCATCCATCGCAAAAAAACGCACGAGCGGTCTCCGTGTCACGATGCCAGTACCGCGAGGCAGGAAGTCTCTTCCAACAATGTTCTACTCAGTAAAGCACGTCGTCAACCTGTGTTTTGTACGAGAGAACTCGGTATCCACACCTCAAGCACACTACTTTTTCCACTACTCTGACTTCCAAGCACGCATATTTGAGGCAAGTCAATTGTTGATGCCGAGGAACCGACCGCGGTGAAGACGTCCTGGAGCTTGTTAATGACAGACACAATTTCTGTACCCAGGCCTTGTGATGTCGTAGCCATTTTCTAGAGACAAGAAGGAAATGAGGGTTGCAGCTGTGCGAGTTGGAAATGAGGCAGGCACGATTACGATTGATGCAGTGCTTGCTGTTCGGGACCAAACTGCACCAAATCAAAAAGTGCTGCGGTGTTGTGCGGTACTATGCCTCAACTGTAGATAGATTAACACATCTTTGTTCAAGGGAACGCGCAGAATTAGGGAATGATTTTCTTTGCAGATACATGATACAGGAGCAAAGGTACGAGAACGGGAAAGTGGCAAACTAAGTTCGAGGAGAACAAAGACGTTTGAATAACTCTGACGCGTATATGATAAATGTGTCAAAAATGTGTCGACGACGTAGAAGCATGCACTATGGTTCGGACGACCCATGCTTGCCTACGTCAGCTCTGCCGGAACCCAAAAAGATGCAGCAATATTTGGTACAGATGGAAGATGTAGAACTGAAAATACATGAGCGCGAATCCCCTCGCGTGTCGTGTGACAATCGCTTCTGCGGCGGTCGCAGGCCCGAAGGGCAACTGGGGACGCGATTGAAGAGTCTGATGAATGAGTTGGGATAATTGCGGTGATGATAGACGATAAGTAGCAGATGAGAGGGGCGTGCTTGGTGTGGTAGTTACAATGTTCGCCGGTGAGATGTTAGGGGTGATGATGCAGGTGGTATCGTCGTTACATGTGGCAGCCTTGCCACCTTCTAGTCAAATCCAGGCAGACTTTCTAGTCTGCAAGGCGATGTTCTCGCAGTCGCTGTCTTCGCTCTCCGACTCGCTCTCCGATGCTTCTTCTTCCTGCTTTTCCTGTTTCTCCCGGGCTTCCTCGAGTTCCAGCTCCTTTTTCTTGATCTCTTCTTTCGCAGCTGCTGCTTCAGCGGCAGTCAGCTCCACTTTGGTATCTTCGTTCGTCACTTTGGTTTCTATTTCTTTCTCTTTCTCTTCTTTCTCTTTCCTCTCCTTGTCAGCCTTCTCCTTCTCGGCTAGAAGCTGGCGCATCTTTTTCAACTCCTCCTCCTTCTTCTCCAGCTCTTTCTTTTCCGCTTCCTTGTCCGCAGCTTTTTGTTTCTTCTTCTCGCGCTGATATGTCACTGTGTGAGAACTAGAAATGGAAATGTAGAGAGGGGAAAACACACATCAGCCTTTGCCTTTTCCGCTCTGGCCTCCTTCTCGCGTTTCAGCCTTTCACGCATCTCTCTCTCTGATTTGACCCATTCAACTACACCATCCGCAGCAGCCTCAGGTTGCGACTTGTTCTTCAAGAGGTCTATCAACGCACATTAAGCCCTCTTCTCCACACAATCGAAAACTACTTACAGCCTTGCAGTGCCGCAACACTGAACTCCTCGTCTGGAACGCCGTCGGCAAACTTCTTCGCTAGGATGCCCAATGTCGCCCCATCAAGTGGCTTCGCGGAGTGCTTACTCGCAAGTATGTGTTCCTCTACAGGAGGTGGTAGGTACGCTTGGTTGTTAGCTCCGAACTGAGGCAGTGGCGTCGTTGTCATCGAAGTTGGAAGAACGGGAGCTTCTGCGGCAGGAGACGACGGAACCGGCGATGGGATCGAGGAGAACGACGAGACAGACGACGACGAAAATGACGGAGACATGGACCAAAGGGTGGAGCTCGGGCGAGATCCTGAGCTCGACTCTTGAGTTCCACTAGGTGTAGGGCAAGAAGCTTCAACCTCGACCTCGATTTCTGGCTCGTCCTCGGTTGACGGGAAGAAGTTTCGGAACAGCGCCTCAGCCTGCCATTTGCTGGCATTTTTGAACTCTATCCATACGTCCATGCGTCCTGGACGTGATAGCGCAGGATCAAGACGGTCCAGATGATTCGTCGTTCTATGTAGAGATGAGTTCACAACTTCCTAGTGCAACAATAATGACCACGCACGCAAAGAGGAGACGACCCTCAGCAGCCGCCACGCCATCAAGAGCATTCAGCAGTCCACTTAAACTCAACGTATTCACATCCGACAGCTGATCACTTCTGCGGCTCTTACGGACACTGCTGCTGTTGTTGTTACTGTTTGATCCTTCGGGCTCTGGACCCTCTTTCTTCTCCTTCTCATGGTTATTTTGCTCGCGTGTAGAACTTCGGACAAATGCAGCGTCAAGATCCTCAAGTAAAAGGATGCAGCGAGCGGGTACACGGCCCATTAATGTTGTCAGGGTCGAGTCCGATATCCAAGACGCAGACAAAGAGACAACGTAAATATCAAGCATCAACTGGCCCGCAATCGCATGGATCAACGAAGACTTGCCAGATCCTGGCACACCGTGTAACAGATAACCACGGCGGAAGGGAATGCCACGGTCCGCATACCACTGCATGTCAAGTGTGTGAGGTTGAAGGTGGGACCGAGCACACCATTCAAAATCTTACCTTCTCGGACCTGAGGAAATCCTTGGTGTCGTTGAGGAGCATTTCCTTGACTCCAGGGTTTAGTACGATGCTACTCATGGGTCTTTTATGACGAGAATCTGTCCATCTCCACGACCCATGTGAATCAGCAAAGTAAATCTGAACGCGGTGCACAGCCTCCGCCTCGTATTCCTTTTTAGCTAGCAGAACAAGCTGCTTGAGGATGCTATTGGAGCGCGCTACAACACTGGAAATGTCCACATTAGACTTCTGGCGCTTAGTTTAAATGGCAGCACAACACACCTGATGGACAACATCTCTGCTCCGTCAGGCTTGCGCCCCCTACGTACGCGCAACCAATGACTACGGTAGTAGATAGTGTGCGTAGTGTCAAATGTGGGTTGGAACACAACACGAGTCGTGACCTTTCCAGGTATGTCGTCGTCTTCAGTAGGGGGAACTTTGGCACCATTAAGGTCTTCAAAGTCTTCTTCACCAAAGGAACCAGCAGTATCAGCGCCTACGCCAGATGTACGAGTGGTCGTCTCGAACTCGCGGGAGCGCTGCCACTCCGGCCGTCGGGAGAGCCAAAGCATAAGCCAGTCATATGGATAGTCTTCTTCGGAGAAGTGGGCCGTGAGGAAAAATGCTAATGGGGAAATGCAAAAGGTCAGTTGATGGGCCGTGTCAGCGAGAGGGGTACAATGAGGAGACGGTTAATAATATATACGCAGGGGTCACAATGAGGACAGCATACACGCCTTCGTATGGAACTAACACGGGAGGCGTTGCCACCGCCGCTGCAAACAATGCTAACTCGCTCGGCAGCGACTTGTGGAAGGAGTGGCTAGTCGTTGCTAGCGCCCATGGCATGCTGATTATGAATTTACTCACAATTGACGAAGTGAGACCTGCGGACGCCTGAATTGAGACTTTGGACATGATAGAAAGTCAATGAGCTCACCATGCAGAACTGGACACTCGTCGAGCTGTTTCAACAGTCCCACCGAGAACAACGAGCTTCATGCCGTCAACGACTGACGATCCTCCGGCGCCGCCGACCAGTGGTTGAATCAGGGACTTGAGGGCGTCCATGGTAATGTGAGGTTGACAAAAAGGAAGCCAATGTGAGAAGCGTGATGACGGGGGATGGTGGAGGTTCAGTAGAAAGAGTTACGAGAGTGATTGCGTGCTAATAACCCGGAAATAAAACCAGTGACCTGCAAAGTGATTGTAGGTGTCACTGTGGTTTGACTGACTCAGTCACAGTCAAGCCGTCAGCGAAGGACCCGATGAGCTTGTTTATATGTCGGAACTCGATTCTCCACGCCACCCTCGTTCACATATCTATAAAGTCCAGACACGTTCTCTATCACGACCTTCCCCTCCTCGACTGTGACCTTCCTCCTGAGGCTGTGTGATAGCTTAAAGAAAGCAAGGCCCCGCAATAGACTAAATTGGTCCGAATCATTCCAAGAGAGACAGTGGGGGCGATGCTCCGGAACGCCCGTGGCATAGTCGCAGGTGGATAGGCGCAAATGGTGGTTACAAGATGAAATGTTGACGACTCTGCAAGAACATCGCTTTGCCGTTATCAATCTCATCCATATCGATGGCGATCGGCCGCACAATTCATCCGAATTGCAATACAACCACAACTCATCAGTATGGACTCACACTTGCTCTCAATACGTGTTCTGCCACCTTCCATTCTAATCACTTAATACATAATTACAATTTTCTAATGGTCAGACAACCGATTCATTCAAGCATCTATAACGTTCCATTTGCCTTCATACGTGTTCCCGAGCCTTCTTTGTCGGGCCACCTGCTTGGCGGTCACCATTATGCATGCCTCTCGGTTTCCCAGACGGTCTTATATTTTGGCAGCGATTGTCCGCAAGCAAGCAAGCCCTAGTCCATGTGCAAAATGCCATCATATGTGACCCTACCAAGAACACAGGACTTGGAATTGATTGCCCATATGAACGCCGTCCGACCTGACCGTTACAGACCTTTGTTACTAGTTTACGCAAGAGGCGCGTACACACAACCAAAGCATCGTGTCGATTGAAACTTGAAATAGCTACTGACACATGCATACCCCATCACATGGATTCTTTCTTGAGGCATTCCCTCTTCCTTCGGCTTCACAAGACTCTTTCTCTTGGTCGGCCCGGATTTATCCAGTGACGGTGTCGCACTATGTGCCCCTATAAATTGAAACTATCTTTTCCAGACGGTCAACTGTTTCCCACTCAATCATGCGTCAATCAGCCTCCGTCATTGTCCTTGGCCCCCTCCTTGGTGCTTTTGCTACTCCTTCCATACCCACACAGCTCTATTCGTCTCTCGTTCCAACAAAAGTCCTTGCAACTTACAACGCCCTCCCAAAACCCATGCAGTACCCACAATACACAACCACCACCGGTACATGGCTATATTTCACTCCCGACACATGGACGAGCGGTTTTCTCCCTGCTACGCTCTATGCTCTTAATTCACGTAAAGCTGTTTGCCCCGCCACATCGGCCAACGCGTTGGGGCTTGCCGATTGGGTAACTCTAGGACGTTCGGCGAGCACCGGACTCGTGCCACTGGAGGCTGGAAACAATCAAGGGCACGATCAGGGGTTTTTGAGCTTCCCATTTACAGAGGAACTCGAGATGTACGTACATCAGTGGAACAGACCTTGGCGTATTTATGTATGTGCTGGACCTGGACAGCAATCCTAGCAATACGACGGCGCAGAACGCGATCAAAGCATTCTCGAAGATCTTGGCAGCTCGATTCAATTCGATCGTTGGATGTACACGAAGCTGGGATTCTGCTGATCCCACTGACTTCCAGGTAAATGGATTCCATTGTTCCGTCAACAACTTTATCCTAGCTCTTTTTTGAAGGTAATAATTGACAACATGATCAATTTGGATCTCCTGCTCAATGCCGCGGACCTTACGGGAAACACGACGCTGCGTACAATCGCCATGACCCATGCTGACACGACCATGAAGAACCATATCCGTGATGATGGCAAGCTTTAGAGACGTATCGAGCTCTCATAAATGCTTATACTGGCCCTATGCAGGATCCACATGGCACGTCGTAGAATACAATTCGACTACCGGAGTAGTCATCAGGAAACGGACCGCGCAGGGGTTCGCAGACAGCAGCACCTGGTCACGCGGCCAAGCTTGGGGTATTTACGGCTTCGCTAATAGTGGGTCCCGGAGATAGGTCAGCCCTGTTCTCAAACTCTGACTTTGAACAGTGTACAAACGCACCAACAAAGCTGATTATCTCGTTACCGCCCGTCGTCTTGCAAAGTATTTCCTCGACAACATTCCTGCTGACGGTATTGTTCCCTGGTAAGGATCCGTATCATGCTATAAATGATGTACTTGCCTGACATATAGCAGGGACTTTAATGCACCTCTCATCCCTGCACCACGTCCGGCAGACTCATCCGCTGCAACTATCGCTTCAATGGGTCTTCTTCTCCTTGCTCAGGTAGAAACGGATCCAGACAATGCTGTTTTCTACACCGACTCTGCAATCAACGTACATTTTACCCCTCAAAGATGCGGATCAGAGTCTAACTTTCTATCTACAAGATTACAAACGCCATCACTTCACTTGCATTCAATGAGCCATGGCAGAGCATTCTATCAAACGGCACAGTGAATAAACCCGCGAACAACTTCCTTACTGGGACCACTTACGGTACCTAACAGCGTTCAAGGAACTTCTTTCTCGATGATGTCGCTGAAATGGTATTTGCAGGGGATTACTACTATATCAAAGTAGGCACTGAGCTTGTCTCGAGAGGCCTGGTAAATTGCACCTAGTAGGCGCTAATTCAGTCTATCCTTGATCTATGGGGGAAAGGCGTTTGTATCATGTGCAAATCCATCAATGATGATATTTCCGCTCTCAAGAATAGTCTGAGTATGAATGATAGATATATCCGTCAGGTCTTCATGTGAATGTGCATATATCTGTAATGGAACCGTCTGACACATCAATATGGCTCACCACTCCTATACTCTGAGCCGTATTCACGACTTGTTGATGGATGGACAGACATTCAGTGTGAGTAACAAAAATCATGTCTTGCCTTTCAATCATTCAGAAAAAGAAAGTGACCTCGTTCCCAGGCAAGTTTCCTCTGGATTAGATATTCTCTAGACTAGTTCATATAATCATCTTTGAAACAGGTCCTTCAATTCCTGTGTACAAGGCCTTCACCGGCAATACAATGCAAAACGGACCGGATAACGTTTTCGAATAAGTACTTACTTCATAGATGGTAATTTTCTGAACATGAATTATTGGTCGCTTATGTACCTGCGAGAATCGATGATTCACTTGCACCCAGTCAAATGCGCCTTCTTTGGAGGATATTAATATACTGTACTATCAGAATCAACAGATGATGATGATATACGGCCGGGATTGATACCTGTGACTTATAGTAGGTAACAAGACATTCATGACTGGTTTGAAGAATTAGAATCTTTCCACATAGGTCTAACATGCTTATTTGCTAGCTAGGCACGTAGTCTCATACCAAGACTTCAAGGCCTCACGTTTTGGGAGAGCGCATATATGGGCCAAATTAGACAGGAAGCTAACTTGTGGCCTCTTACAAGCACAACTACTTCGAAGACATTCACGGGGTCATGCATCATGTACCATTGACAGAAGGCCTGAAATCTCCTATATTGTACCTGTAGAGATAACAGAGATTTAGTCTACAGGTTGATTGTAAGTAATGGTAAGTATA